>JAOXNO010000006.1:783406-794707 GCA_028565335.1 Limnodromus scolopaceus
AGCCAGTTTCTCCAGGAGAATACTGTGGGACACTGTATCAAAGGCCTTACTAAAGTCTAGGTAAATAACATCCACAGTATTTCCTTCATCCACCAAGCGAGTCACTTTGTCATAGAAGGAGATCAGGTTTCTCAAGCAGGACCTGCCTCTCGTGAACCCGTGCTGGCTGGGCCTGTTTGCCTGGGTGTCCTTCATGTGCTGCATGATGGCACTCAGGATGATCTGTTCCATCCCCTTCCCAGGCACCAAGGTCAGACTGACAGGCCTGGAGTTCCCCACATCATCCTTCCGCCCCTTCTTGTGGATGGGCATCACATTTGCTAGGCGCCAGTCGGCTGGGACCTGCCCGGTTTTCCAGGACTGTTGGTAAATGACGGATTGGCTCAGCAAGCACTTCTGCCAGCTCCCTCAGTACCCTCGGGTGAAACCCGACAAAAAATCAACAAGTTTTGCATGCAGTAAGAACGAGGACAAGGTTTTTAAGACTGCACAATGCTTATTCATGCTTAGTAATTGCTTAATAAAAATTTCCATTCAAATAAATATCCTTGCACTTGAGAAAGGCAGAGCTGCAGAAAGGGAAATGCAAGAGGAGAACCTACCCCGGGCCCTGTTAGCAGAGACAGAAGGACAAGACAAACTGGTCTTCCAGAAGCAGGACTCCACCAAAGTGTCATCCCCACCCATCAGGGAAGCAGGAATTTGTTTGGATGCTGTAGCTCCAGACCTCTTCCTCTCCCCTTGTCCTGGCATTCTCATCACCAATACAAGATCCATTTGGTTGCTGTGAAGAACAGCCTCTCCTCCCGGTCCCTGACTCACACAGTGGACGATGATGACCAAGGAGAAGACAGTGGGAGAAAGGAGTACAGCTCTTGCAGTATTACCTGCACCTTTCTCTTCTATGAGTGTGGCGTGTACAAGCTGAACACCTCATGAGTCAGACTGTACAAAATGCCATGGGCTCTTCACATGCTCCCCAACAGGAGAGGCTTTTGGTCGCATCTCTGAAGACCCCTGTCAGCAGTGCTCAGGCCTTGATTGTACACTGCTGCTGTAGAGCATACAGCCCACACTTTCCACGTAAGGACGGATGATGCACCACCACCAAAGCAGCAGCATGATGTTAACCGTGCTTTACAATCACAATGTTCATTATGGTAGCTCTGTGCCTGACCCTGCTGCCTCGTGACCAAGTCTGGCCCTCTTCTGCAATACTTGACCCTGGAGTGTGCCTGCCCCATCTTCTGTCTCCAGGCCACGACAGTGCCAGAAGTGTGGTCCTTCTCTACTTTAGGAATGAGAAAAGATGAGAAGCTGAAGCCAGGCTGCACTCACCCTCCTCTTCCCCTAGCCATTTGCGTTCCTCCATTTCCTGAGCAAGTGCTGGAGCAGAGCTGCAGTACATATGGGACCAGTGAGTGCCCTAGGGACAGGAGGGAAGGACATGCTCCTCTCTTGGGGAAGGAAGAGGTTTCCAATGGTAGAAGGGGGTAAGAGAAAGCAACCCCAAGTCCTCAGCTGCACATTACACTACAAGTCAACATCATCCTTGGTGGAAGAACGGCAGGGCTAAATTGGAACCTCCTGACAAGGGAATCCAGCAAGAGGCATTTGCCTCCTCTACAGTCCCCCAAAGCTCATTGACCTGTTTTAAACCCCTACAAATTTGACAGAAACCCAGCACTCAGTGGCTTGATTTTAGCATTGGATGCTCAAAGGTTCCAGTGCTGTGTTGCCCACCATTAATGAGGTGAAAAGGGGTCGCTGGCTCTGGAGGCCATGAGACCTCATGCCCCTGGAGGAAACAAAATATCTGTTTACCAAAACTTAGTATATTTTTTTTTTTGGGGGGGGGAGGATGTTTGGAAAACCTGGAAACCCCATTAGACCAAATGTCCTGCCCCTTCATGCCTCCAAAAAGGAAGGTACCAAACCAGTAGACTTCCTTCTATGATGGGTCTGTAGAATTAACCTGCTATCAAGACCATACTGAATATAGTCTCTAGGCTCTTGTGTTCAACTTTTAATAGCTGCCAAAGGCACAAAACAAGTAACCAACAGGTCACAGCTGTAGAAACATATCCATACATATGGATATGGAATTTTATTATCAGTTACTTGCTCCTCTGGAAGTGCACACTGGGTCTCCTATGTCTTACAGACCTGATATAAGAACTTTTATTGTGTAAGTACAAAGGACCACATGAGCCAGCAGCAGTAGTCCCATTTGACATTGCATTGGATGAGCGAGGAAAAAAAATTGTAACCCTTTCAAAGTACCGCCCCTGCCAACGGGTCTCAGATATTCAATATAAGCAACATCTTTCACATATTTAATTCACTGATTGAAGGTTAACTTCTGATTTATATGAAAAGGAAGCAGAACCTGAATGTTAAAAATACAGACAGCGGAAGGACTATAAGAAAGGTACGTGGTAAATGTATTTGTGGGTTCATTCCTAATGCAGCTTAAAAAAATGTATTGAGCGTATCCAGCTGTCCCTCGCTGCCCTGAGGCTGAATCTACGACGCCAGGATGCTTTAATGCTACAGTTATCTCCTTTTTTCCAGTGGTTTATTAGTAAGAAAAATAGATCTATAGAAAGGCCTTAAAACCTGAGTTACCTAGGAAGCTCTAGATATATCAAAGGATTTAGCAAGATTAGCTTCACTTGACTTGCAGTGAAATTTCTTGCAATGACAAAAGCCAGAACTGCCAGCCAATGTACAGCACTTCAGATATGACTTTCTAATCTGGCTGGAACTATATTCTCCTCAGCTACATGCCTGGGGTGAGTAAATTATTTGTTATTTAAGTGGATGTTTAGCTTTTATTCATAAATATATATTTTTTTACTGTTTTTCTAAATTGCAAAAAAATATTTTAGGAAGATAAAACTCCAGGGAGAACTGTAGATATAATATGGATTTGTTTAGCAAGCTGAAATGAAAATACAGGGACCGGAGAAATCTACAGTTAAAACAATGTTCTTATATGCATGCATAAATAAATACGTGTCATCCACTTTAAAATAATAGCATTGGTCAGTTGAAACATGAAGGGTAATAACTAATCACCAGTTTTTGTGAAATAAAAAATGAATACATTGAAAAAGGAGACTACAAGTTTTAATTAAATGAAAATATTAATTTCTGCAACTCTCCTTTATGGGCAAGATAGTGGGTTTTTTTTCCTTCAGTTTGCCTTTAGAAATCAGACAGTTAAGACTTATACATATATTTTCATACGAAACATACTTTTACTGCTTTTAGAGTTTTGTCCTGTACTGGTCTCTAATTCTTTACATTATAGGGGAAAAATAAGTGGTTTCTTCATTGTGGAGAGTTAAATCTTATTTTCCGTTTCAGGACTGATTTCATTGAACATTAGACCTTTTTTAATACATATCCAAAATTTTTTGTTTCCCTTTTCCAGTACTAGCAACTCTTACTTATTATACATTGTATATGTTCGGATTAATACAAGATGTTTTTATGATGCACATAAAATTCTGAAACCTGTAAACACACTAATGGTATTAACAAGGATCAGATGTCCGTTGCCTTTCTTGTATAGAAAATAAGAAGGTGGGAGTTTTGACTATTTGAAGAATTTAATGAATTTAAGTTCCTTAAATGTGATGCTTGATTTCATGTGCGCGCAGTTTTGTGGCTCTTGCACAAACGCTAAAGAAGTTTTATGCTTTTACATTAATCCTAGCAAGTTTCCAAAAGTGTTTGCAGCATTTCTTGAAAGAGGACAGCAAGCTCAGATAATTTTTTGGAGATCAATTAGATCAACAATCTTCATTGCCACTAGGTTTAAGTTTTCAATGTTATAAAAGGAAAAAAAAAAAAAAAGAGGAAAAAAAATTTATGGTAACACTGGTTTTGTGAGGGATTTTTTTCCCTCCCTTTCAAACTCCTTTGCAACAAAAAATGTACCGATTTATCTGAAAACGTACAATAGCACTACGGAGCACTGTCAAAAAGTTGTTGCAATGGAAAGAAATGTGAGAACATTAATTGAATATTATGAGATACTTAAAATCCTTTTCTATGTTTAGTTAGAAAGTAGATGTAGTAGAACTATTAAAATTAATTTAGGAGGTTCCAAGATATCAACAGCACAGCCTGTTTTGATGCTTGGATACATCCCTCAAAGCGCAGTAAATCACTAAGGTGTGAAAAATGTTATGACTGTAACATGAATAAACAAAAATGGTGAATGTAGAATGCAAATTAGCTATTTAATTAAAATACCGTTTTTCCTTTCATGAGTTGGTCATGACTGTCATTAGAGCTTGTAATTTAAAATGCAAAGAATATAAGAATTCAACGTAAAATATTGAAGCACTTCCCAAAACACATTTATATATGTAGAACATATGTATGCAGTGCGTGTATTTGACATTCTGAGGCATAGTCATGCACCATTTATTAGTTTTGCAGTGACCATAAATACAGCAGGTACTTCAAAGAGTAATGAAAATCGCTTCCCTAAAAACATTTACAGTTTAAAGTCCTGAAAACCTATCGCAGACGTGATCAGAGCTGAAACAGATGAGACAAGTAGCAAAACTAGAAAATATTACCAGCAATAATTAACGTATGTCTGCCACCTTTAACTTTATGTCACTGTTGCCTCTCTCTTCCCTGCACAATTCCGAATGCTCCACTCTACCTCTTTGGCTTTTGCTCCTTTTACTCTCCCAGAAAATGAAGAAACTTTTAGCTGAGGGGACATCCTCTAATGTTTTATCACTTATTTCTAGGAAAGCAGGAGCAAGGCAGACAAGTTTATAACACAAATTTGAAATACTTAGCCTTCAGTTAACCTCCTTTCTGACTAAGTATGAAAGATGAAAAAAAAAGGTCAGGATTAGCTGTTCATGGGTGGTTGCCTTTATTAAATAAACATAATGAAACATGGTGTGGATTAATTTTATAAGTTTTTCAATCAATACTTTGCCTAGTGTTGTTCTAATCCAGAAGCTCTGCCATTTCTAATATTTCTATGATCAACATACTGTCTATATTTGTCTTCTCTGATAGATAAAGCATTTACATTGCAGAGCAAAATCGTATCTCATGTCGGCCACAACGCTTTGAAATTTAGGGCAAAAGGTAAAGACATAAGGTCAAATCTGGCAGAAAGACTTTAGATCACCAGGAGAGTGAAAGATTGCCCACGTTATAAATTTCCTAGCAATGAAAAAGACGGAGAGAAGCCGTGGTAATAACAACCATAGTACATCAACCTGGGGGTGAGCGGCGGGTTTTTATATTGCATAAACACAGCAGTAAATCCAGCATTAACCCGTGGCCATGTGGGGATTTTACTTCTTTGGTCTGCTTCCAGGGAAATAGCATTCATTGATTCCTCAGGTCTGAGGACAAACCTTTAAATACCAGACCTCTCAAGCCAAAAGATAAGATATTCTTCTGAAGTGACGTGGCATTATTTTATGTCATGCAGCTACTCACAATATTTTAATCAAAAGCATGAGTCAGATTGATTTCACTTGCACCATTCACATGCTTCACTTCTCCAAACTCTAAGGTTTCCCTGAATGTTCGCCAAATATGCCCATCTTCTCCACTGCTTATTACAGAAAAACCTCTAATTTTGTAGCAGTGCAGCTCCACAGAACTAACAGCAAGAGATGTACCACTGAATAATATTATCTTAAACTGCCTTCCACTGATATTTTGCAAAGCCAGATGTGTGTAAAGTGGCATTTCTGAGGTTTTTGTTATATCTATTCCCATACAAAAGCAAGAACTAGAGCAGATACAATCTGTTTAACCAAGTGATGTGTTTTCAGGAGGGATCAGGACCTCATATTTAAGAGAATGAGAAACTTCACTGATTGTTGATAGACGTTCTGCGAAGGAAATCTTTCATAGCTGATCATACTGTTTGAACCCCATGCTATCATGTTGTTTCAGACACTTTGCTACTCTATTTTTAATTATTTTTATCCATTCTGTCATGGATGGATAATGAAATTTATTTGCCTGTAGTAATCTGTTCCCTTTTTAAAATATTAGGTATATTAGCTGCATATTTCCACTCTGATGTTGCTTTATTAAAAGATTTTTGTTAGTTGCCAATTATTTCATATTTGCATCCCAGATCTCATTGTATCTGAAAAAAATATAAAGGTTTCTAATCAGAAAATGTCTGATTAGACATGTCACTGACTTACAGTAATTCAGAAAGCTTCTGAGAGTCTCAAAGTGTGGAAATAGTAATACAATTTTGCTCAGCCAGGGAATCCCATCCTTACACCAAATTGTTGCCCAAAGACATGTTATTTCTCCTCTTAGAAGGGAGCAGCAGCAGGTTCATGTGAGTTCTGTAGCTGTCCCTTCAGATTGTCCTTCCAGCAAATGCTTGCAGATCACCTGCCGATATTAACAGGGCACAGAGGCAGAGAACCTTCTTCATACCAAAACCAGTGACAGTCTTGTAAATAACAGCAACTTTTATTTAAGCTGGGCTTCTAACTTTCATATTCATATAATAAATAGTATAAGCTAAATTGTAAAGGTTTTCAGAATAGCAATGGTTTCCCAAGAAAAGCATTTGTAACTGAGAAAAAAATAAATAAATTAGAAGTGTTACATCATTGCGCCGTATAAATGTGGTAAAACAAGGATGGATCCGGCTGCCTTCTGTCATACAAACATAAATTCACAATCAAAGAGACACTGCTGAGAGGAGTCTGGTCTCACATACCCATGAAAGACATCAAATCCTATCATAAGGTAGTATGAGGCAATTAAAAAATATGATCTGTAACTATCCTCAGGCTATTCCATGGACTTTGCAGATGATGGATGCAGAGTGATCCTTGTCTGAATGGCAAACAGACCATATGTGTAGCCAGAACCTCATGGGAACAGGAGAAAAAACCCTGCTCTTTTCTCACCCCGGTCCTAACACAGCTAATGACATCCGTACAGACGTGCACAGGAGGGGGGCACCAGGTACAGGCAGGAGGTGGGGATGGAAGAGTCGGGGTGTCACACAACAGTCTGTCTTGGGGATGAAGGGGACGGTGAGGGAGCCAGAAGAAATTGTGAGGTGACGAAATGGGGGGATTGACAGAGAGCAAAAAGCATGGATAATAAAAAAGAAAAAATAAGGTGGATAAAGGAAAGACAGAAAAGAGAGCCTGAAAGCATATCAAAGAGAGGAAAGGGAAACAGTCACATGGGAAAAGAAGCGTGGAAAAACAAATGTTACAGAGGAGTATGTTCATGGGCACAGCACAGAAGAGGAAGAAAAGTCAAGATGTGCCAACTTTCCAACTGTGGAAAGAAGGAAGAAATAAGGGGAAAGAAGGAAAGGCGAAATAAATAAGTAGATTTTTTTTTTTTTTTTGTTCGGCAAACTTACAACAATAGAAAATATAATGAGCCAAACAGGGAGAAAATGAAACACTGGCTGAGATCAGAGAAGAGAAAGACACACAAATGTGCACACACGCCCCAAATTTTTCACAAGGCTACAATGGCTGGTACTGTGAATGCAAACCAGCCTGCTTGCATCATGTCTGACAACCCAAAACATTCTCCAGAGTGACAGCTGAGCTCCATTTCAAAGCAGCACAGAACAAATCCCTGGGATTTCTTTCTTTTTTAAATGAGAAAATTAATTGCATCCCATAAATGTCTACAATATAATGAGATGTAAATTCAGTGCCTCAAGGCTAGAAGCTAAGAGCAGAATTTGTCCCTAATTCAGATAACAGCAGTGACTGAAAAATAGGTTTTCCTTTCTGGGAAACTTTGACTAAGTTTTTTTTTTATTATTTCAAATGGAAAAAAAGAGAAAATCAGACTATTTTGAACATTTGAAATGGAATAAGAACAGCGTTTTCAAAAGAAAGAAAATTGCTGGTGCTGTAAATTCCTCTGCAGATACCAGCACATAAAGTTCTGTAACTGAAATTCTTTCAACTGGAAAATTTGGTTGGTGTAAAAGTTTTTTATGTGATAAATGTCAATTTTAACAACTGAGAACATTCCAGCCCTCTAAAATTCAACCAGTTCTACTGCTGTGTGCTACTTCCTATTCATCACCCAAGGAAAGTGAAGCAACAGAAGCAGAGAACAACGAGGCAAAAACATCTGCCCTTTCAAAAGCCTCGGAAATATTTTCTGTTTCTGCAGGCCTGTCTTCCTCCTGCTGTTCTAGGGTTCTTCTCAGAGATATTCTGAGAAGTTACTCAGAGCACCACACAGTTATTTTTGCGCGTTGGGTCCATCTCCACTTGGTCACTCAAACATCTCCAACACCTTCGGGTAACTCACAGAAAACACTTTTTTGCCCACATCTCTGGTTGCTGGACACATCTTCCCTTTATGTGGGACCTCTGTTGGTGGGTAATCCTGAAGTGCTCCAGGATCTGAGCTAATACTCTGGATGCTTTTTGGAAAGCAGAGGCTAAGCCCTGGGTATGTTCTTTAGTAGGAAATGAAATTCCTAGAGGTTCTGGGGTATAATTTCGCTCAGAAACGTGATAGTTTCTGAAAAACTTTTTGGTCTTTGCTAGATTTGTCTGTAACAGCTGAGCAACGCACAAACTGGATTTAGTTACTCAAATTGATGCCACAAAGTTTAAGTCAGGTTATCTACACACATTTCAAACCAAATGGGGAAATTAACTTTCAATTTGACGTTCAAAGGATTACAAGCAAAAAGACCTCTGCATGCATGAGTGCCCAAAGTGCCCCAATCTTCCATGATACGAGTCATGTCACTACCTGCATGTTTAACAAATAACTAATTATCCATGTATCACCTGGCTGAGTCCTCGTGCGTTTTTGCTGGCTTTCAAAGCACAGAGGCTTGGCCCCAAATGGCTGGTTTCCCATTAAAAACTTAGCTCCTGATCACATCTTTTCACTATTACTGCCATCCTACAGCGGCACATATCTCAGTAAAGAATATTAAAAGTGTGTTACAAACATGTGGCTTAGATACCTCTTTTATTGTGTAAAGATGTAAATATTAAATTCTTAATTACTACCTCTTCGAAGGCATTTATAAATTTTTATTTGATTATCAGGGCAGGGAACGGAAAAACACATTTCTTCAAACTTTGTTGCAAAGAGACATCTTGGATGCAGAAGATATTCTTTGATTTATAAAGTCATTCAGTTTGAAACAAAAATATATTAACAGCCCTTTTTCACCCTGATGGGGTTTAATTTAAATATTGGAAGACTGCATTAGTGCTGTCAGTTTACTGCAGTAGTAATACTCCTTAGCATTACATTTGCATAGTGACATAAAATGGTTATATGTCTTCTATGAAAAGATGATTTTTGGTCAAATTTTATTCTCCAACTCCAATCATCTCCATGTAAATTTGGAATTCTTGCATTATGACTTAAGTAAAACTACTTTAGACTTCTGTCTCTACAAAAAAAATGAACCTTGAACCAGGAAAACATAGAAGCCCACGATCGCTTCTAAGTGCTTGAATAACTTCACTCACTTTAATGGATCACATACACACTTAAAGCACACAGTTATGGGGGGTTTGTCCCCTCAGTGTCATTTTAAAATTCCACCACCATGCTCTGTTCATTGTTCTGCTTCGCTGTGGAAGAGAAGCTGTAACACTGGAAAAGTAAAACCCCAGTACAAAAATGGAGAAAATAGTTTTTGGAGGAAAGAAAAAAAAAATATAAATAAAATCAGCCTATTTATTGAATATACAGACAATACTGCAAGCAACAGGGGTTTCCTAGGAAACCAGTCATGATAGATACTCAGGACAATCATGAGAGCACCGTATTTTAAATTAAGCAAAGAAACAGCTGCAGTCAGTGAAGAGTCGGGATAATTCACTTGAAAGAAACAGCCTGTAGTGTCTTAGTTCCCTCTCAGAAGAAACCTCTGATTAAACAGATGGAAACTGAAAGCACTCAAAAAAAACCAAAACCGAAAAAGCAAAAAGCAACCTCCCAATCTGTTAGTCCCTTAAATCAGAAGTAGTTTTAAAAAAAATAATAATTTTTAAACTTTTGATGTTTACGAAATTTTCCAGTATGTGGGTTGTAAGGAGCGGTTCCAACTCCAACCCAGCAATTCCGGTTGCTCCACGTTTTTTGCAAATGTTTCAAGTCCTGTAAAGTCAGCTCGTGTTACCTCAGTATCGTCTTTCTCACCTAAACTACGGCATTTTGGCAGGCCAGCCGAGAAAAGGAAAAAAAAACAAAAAAATCAAAAAGACCTCCCAAAAGAGGTATTTTTTCCAACGCGGGAGCAGCCCTGGTGAGATCCCGAGGGACCACTAAAAAACTGTCTTTATAAAGACAGACTTGCAATCACAGCGAGAAATGCAAAGGGGCTGCAGTTTTATTATGTACAGGGGCCTTTTCCCCCTCCATCATCTTTTATCATACGAACCCTCTTGAGGCTGTTAAATCAAATTTGATCATTTGGCTTCTAAAAACCCATTGACACTCTGTCATTTACCCCAGCCTGAGACGTTCGGTGCCCTAGGCTGCAAACACGAGCCGTCTTGTCAGCAGCTAGATAGCTCAACGATTACTTATTTCTATCTATCCCCTCGCACAGAACGTAACCAAGTAGGCATAAAAAAAAAAAAAACCAACCCCATGGCACACATGACATGCACATGGCTGTAAAATAGCTAGCAAATATTATTAATATACCACTGAAATGTATAATTAAGCCCTTGAAATTATAAAGGGACATTTGATATGTTTTGAGTAATTGTGTCCACATTCTGCTAAACTCATCTGGTTTTGGTACACGCTGATATCGAGCTTAGGGAAAAAGCCTTTCCCCCTCTACGTTCTTACTTTTCACTGCTCCACAAAACTATCTCATCGGAGTGGAGTCAATCAATGAAAAACTCCGCTATTCTCATGCTTCAGAAACCGCTGAGGAGCTGCTCGTGCACATGCCCAGCATTTATAATGATCCTTCTCGGTAGCGAGCCTGCCAGATACAGAAACTCCCGCTAACGAGCCCTAAACAAGCACTAAAGAGCACAACCGATTTTTTTAATTTTTTTTTTTTCTTAAAAATCAGCAGGTCTTTTCAGTTTTTCCCCTGTTAGGTACCTTTCTCTAGTTGAGCGACAGAAAAAAAAAAAACTAGCTGCCATCAGCCGAAAATATCTCTGCCTGAAGACTGCTGGATCGGGACGGTCCCTATGGTTTTCAAATGGGGAGAAAAAGGAGGGGCTGAGGGTCAACTTCCCACCAGATTTTTTTTTCAGAGCAAGAGGGAAAGAGAGAAGAGGG
>JAOXNO010000006.1:794807-828849 GCA_028565335.1 Limnodromus scolopaceus
GCATGCAACCTGTGGGTCACAGGAGTTAATTCTGGGGCAGCCTGAAGAATGTTTGTCATACTGGGGGGGTGGGGGAAGGAAATCCAAAGTGCACTGAGAAAAAGCAGAAAATCAAGTAGGGAAGAATAGACTGTCCATCCTCGTTACAGTTTTGTCAGCTAAAATTTAGTAAATACTTCTGCACTGCTTTCGGGAGGAGGTGATATTTAAAAGCAGGCTGCTCAGCCGTCAAGTGGGAGTACAAACAACTCCAAAAGCTTTGCCTATGTTCTCTGCAGATCAGCAAAACAAGGGAGACCAGCTGCATTTCGTTAGAGCCCGATGAATAGGACAACAGCTTACTGTTTCGGTAGGACCAAAACATTTAACCTCTTCTACAGGGCATTTAACTTCCACTCTGTTGCTTGAACTTAAAAGATCATGTTTTACTGCTATATGGCACTGGAGAGATTTGTCTTCCTCGTACGCTCGAATCAGTCCTGCAGATCTCTCTCTTGCTGGTCTGGGAAGCAGTAAAGTTTTAAAACTCTCCTTACTTTGATATTTTACCTTTTTGCTCTTCTGCATTTATTTGCTCTGGTTTTCTGTTCAACTTCAAACACTTCTATTTCAGCGTTGCCCGAGATTTAGATTGTTGCGCTTCTGTCTGATGTATCTGGCTCTTCAATTTTTTTTTGTTGCAAACTTTGCTTTTTAGTTTAGTCTACTTTTGTCTAAGTTTTTTCCCGAAATTATTTTAAATGTTATATTATCTCTATACACTCTTTTATTGTGTGATTTTACTATTAATAAAGAGCATTTCCTAAGCTGTATTTTTACATTGCTTCACTTGGTAAGCTAAATTATTTCCAAGTGAGGTAAATAAAATTATTATATAACATTGACATAAAATCCTTATTTTTCTGAAGCTTTTATAACTCCTGAAAGATTTTAAGGGTTTAGATTTTATTTGTTTGGGGAGTGGTAACATTTCTCTTCAAACTTCGTACTGTAATTCTTTTTCTAATTTGTCCTATATGTTCTCTGTAGATCCGGTCATAAAAAAGTAATTCTATGCTACACGTATCCAAGTGTCTAATCCTCCACTACTATTCATAATATTCTAGAATTTTGTGCAAGTTCAGCAAGCAACAGTTGCTTTATATACTTAAGAAGATAAGAACTTGAGAGAGAGTTTATGATTACCATTTGCAGTAACAGCATTTTTCTTCCAACCTAAATTTCTACAGCACTTCTACCAATTTTACAGGGACTGCAGTCACTAGAAAATTAACAATAAAATTGTTCATTTTATTACATTTGTTATTTTCCTAATAACAAATGGACGCATTTCTTACTGCTTTCTGTATTTTTGTCTACTTTTTTTTTTCCTACTTTGTTTCTCCTTGTATATTATACAGCTCTCTTCTTCTTTGGACTTTCAGCCCTGTGATGAAAGGGAAGGGTAGCTCATCGTGTTCTGAAGCGCCTCAGTTGCTTTGCTGGCATTTTCATAGTTTGTGGGCCATCTTCTTAATATCAGAAACACTTCTGATAGAGACAGGAAGGGTTTTTTAGAGGCGGTATTTGACTGCAGAGTCTGCCCATACCCCCCCCTCCGGAGCTGCATGTATTTTATTTGGACAGTTTGAAGTCTCTCCAATCTGTATTTTGGGCAGTTTTAGTTACAGTCTCTCTCAAAAAGATCTTTTGAGGCTATTAGGGCTCTGGGGGGCAGGTTTTCATGGTTTAGTTTTGGTGGTTGTCTGGGGTTTTTGTAGCTGGTTCGTTTTGTTTTTGGTTTTTTGGTTTTTTTAAGAACATGTCTCTTGTTTGGTTTTCCAAATTCCAAAGTTGAATTTGCCTGCGCATCTACCACTTTACAGAAAAGTTATTTTTTCCTCAGTTGAAGCAGGCTCAGAAAGCTTTCACGAGCGTTCCAGCCCAAATGCAAAAATACACAAATGATCACAGAGAGGGAAAACAGCTAGGAAAAATATTATTTTTCTTGTACATGGAAAAAAACCCCACAATTCGCTGAAAACCAAAGAAGGATTTTGCAGCTTCAACATAGGTTTTTATCATCAATATTCCCTTTAATGTGCTATGCACAGACTCATAAGTAGAGCTACACGCACAAATTAGCCCCCACTATTTTGCAGAGTAAAGACCTACTAAAATCCTTGACTAGATAGATAACAAAGTTAACACCTTGTTTATTAACTGTGCATGCTCATGTGGTACACATATTTGCATAGAAGAAATATTGTATAACTTTTTTATTTTTTAAATTTTAACATTTCTTAGGAACGGCAAATTTAACGGAAAAACCTACTGACTTCTTGAATAGCGTTTGCTTATGGAATTTGTTTTTCAAATCACACTATTTCTCCTCAATCTTTGACTCAGGTGGTTAAAACTTTATTTAATTTATTCAATTTGAGTTATAAGGAAGGAGCAGCAGCACTGCCCAGTGCTCTACTCTGGAAGCACTCACTACACGTTTTTCATTTGCTTCTCTCTGCATTTGTAAATGCTTATGCCATGAAAAAAAAAAATCTGCGATGCATTCTCTTAGGAAGACATTATGTTATTAATGGTGCTTAATTAAGCATTTCAAATCAATTCAACACGATCGTTTTAACTATTTAGCAAAACATTCAGTATGCTTTCATTCTGTCAAGAGGATTATCCCCATTAAAAATGTCTAAACTGAGTGTACGCATACAAGCCTGTTCTTATTTCTAGTGGATTTTGCCACGTACTTTTCAAAGGTGTCTATAACGGGGTTATTTCCTGCAGCAGAGTAAAACAGCCCTGCCATAAGGAGCTCTGCTTGGAGCAGCTGCAGGTCCAGCATCCAGCTGCTGATGGCAGCAGGTATGTTCTTTTGGGGGAGACCCTCTGGGAAGGCTGGTAGCGACACCCCTGGTCCTTGGTGGTGGGAACGTCTTTGCTTAAAAGAAAAATGAGAAAGGTGACCGGTCCCACTGTGGGAACCCACAATGAATCATCGGCTGCGACACATGATAAAATGAAATAAGGCTTTGTGCTGGGCAGATCTGGTTTGCTCCTGCGATCAATTAAAAGCATGAGTTAGAAAGAATCCATGTAGACACCTTTCTGAGCACAAACCATGCAAAATCCACAATGACTTTTTTTTTTTTTTTAAACAAAGTGGCAGAGAAATATCTTCAGGCAGATCATCTGAAAGCAATACACTTTGCATTGCAGGGGACACAATGCATGAAAAAAAATAAATGTATTTCAGTTACTACGCGTTTTATATATATATATATGTATCCCTAAATAGTACCCACATACATATTATTTAGGGATTCACCCTGAGCTTTGATTTGGTTCTTGGGGCTGGATGTTTGGGGGTTTTTTATTATTTATTTGATTTTTTGGAATGGGCTGCTTCAGTGGATCTGATTCAAAGCCAGACACTCTGGAGATAAATACGAGTTATTTTCCTAGAGATAAAGAGGTTTCGGAGATCTCAGGATTTAAAAAAAAAAAAAGAAAAAGAAAGAAACAAACAACACACTTTGAAACAAAATACGTGGAGAGGTAGGTCAAGCTTGTAAGAAAACTGTAGGACCATAACTGTAAAAGCAATGTCCTTGCAGATATTCTTGGAGACAAAAAGTGTGTCCCCAGCGTGCCCTAGCTGAAGTGAACATCCACTCTCCTGGCACAGATTCAGAGACCTGTAAGATCATAAATAAAACTGAAGGCCTCATCATTAGTTAGCACATAACATAGGCAATGATGTAATTTCCACCCATTTTGCTTAGAATTTGTATTTAATAGTAAATAAATATACATTTCAAGTTTCTATAGTAGAAAACGCATATCAGCCTTTGCATGAATGTTCTAAGACATGATTGTTATGTGAGCCAGAATATCCCAGATCTTGGAAGTTTTTCAGACCTGGCTTCTAACTCTGTTGACTTCATCTCACTATACCTTTGTCATCTTGCTTGAAAGCCCTGCTGGGTATGATCAGGAACTGACACACTCTTCAGTTTCTCTTTGATATTGAGGAGATTGAGCTTTGAGAGCTCTTTTTAGACAGACTTTTCCATTCCTTTGATCATTTTTTATGGTTTATCCAAACTCTTTCCTCTCAATTAGTTGTGTTCTACAAGTGTCTTCCAGAAATAGCCATACTGAAATAAATATTGCCTCTCCTATTGAGGTTGGTCCTGTTTTCTCATTCACAGACTGTGAGCTCGTTTCCACCACAAATCCCAAACCCTTTTGGGTTATTGCTTTCCAGAACAGTATTTACCATCCTGAATGTGCAATATTAATTTCTTTTTCTTAGATGGTTTGTCCATAATTTTTTTTTTTTTCATTCTTAGAATGTATGTTGTTTTCCTATGGGTAGTTTATCTAATAAACACATATCTTCCAGACATTGGTCTTCATCCTCATTCCCCACTTATGGGCCACACATGGATTTCCCTTCTGCCATGAAGCAAGCTGTGCCTCGCAGCGCTGTGTAGAGGTAGTCCAGCTCTCTTGCTGATCTTGTGCAGATACCCAATACTGCTCCAACATCTTTCTTCCATATGGTACACGATGTTTGAGTCACTGATGCCAGGTTTTTCCACACACAGACAATGCAACCGATATTTTTCTTATTTTCTATTTCCTCATTTCTAAAAGGGCATATAAGTGCAACGAATTGATTTTGCATTAAGTAGCTGCAAACTTTAACAGCTCCAAGTGTTATTATTTGTCCATACAACAGTCAGGATAACACGACTTTGCCTGTAATTGGGACATTCTGGAAGGAAGGTCTAGAAACCTTCACTTTTTTCCTCCCATAGTCATCAGTGTCCATGCCAGAAAGGTCTCCCCTCCTCCCTGTTCAGCACTCTCTCGGCTGTGGCAGGCCAACACAATATGCAAAGGGTACCTTCAAGCAGAAATTATGCTTATTGCCAGACAAAGATTAACCCAAGTCAGAACCCTCTAGTTTAGGATGTCAAGGATGTGGTCAAGCAGAAGAGTAGGATGTTTGGAAGTTCTATTACACATGGAAAACAAATAAAATACTTTTATCATTCTTCTTTAAATGTAGCCCTTTGCTCATTGACCCTTCAAGTTCCCTGTTCGCAGGTCCTTCTGCCCACACCGAAGGAGGGTTTCCCGCCTTCTCCATAGCGCCCAAGGGAAGCAGGAAGCCCCTGAGGAGACATCTACCAGCCCTTCCCCAGCAGCCTGAGCCCAGGTTACAGCTGGGCCATATCAGAGTTGGGCGCAGGCACGGGCAGCCAAACCGGCAGCGGTGGGAAGGGGCTGCAGACCTGGCTGCCCCAACAGCCTCTCAGATCCAACATCCTGGATTGATCACCAAGTCTGATCACCACAGCTGTACCCCATCTCCAGTGCATGTACTACACTGTGGGAACCTCTACCAACACTACATCTCCTATTACTCACTTTGCTTTCCTTCCACTGCAAATAGGTATCATATGGCACTCAGCACTTCTGGTTCCATTACCTTTGCTGTGGAAACTCTGTCCTCTGACTTCCAAGCATGTCACTTTTAATTAATCAGCAGGAAAAGCCAGAGAGTGATTTTATTTTGATTTTACCATCAGATATAAATCAACCATTGTGCTTATTTATCACATTGCCATCATCACCTGAAGGATTATTGTTGCCCAAAGAATCTCTAAAGCTAACCCACCATCAGCCTCCACCAATCATAGATCAAATATCTCTTAAGTCCTCTTAAAAAAAAAAACAACTTCACCTCCTAAATATCTTGATTGTAACATAAAAGCCAATTTGTTCCTGAATGTACAATAGAACAAAACCTAAGACAATAAAGGCTTTATAGTGAATACAAACAGGAAATCTCACGTGTCCATGTCTGCAAAGCCTGTATCCAGTCACACCTCAGAAGAGAGCAGAAGGAATTGTCAAAAATGTAATGCCTCTTAATCAAAACAATATGTAAGCTCTTACAGGATAATAAAGGAATAAGCATTTTATATAGGTTTTTTGTCCTCTGGAAAGTGAACATAGAGCAACAATAGTTTCACAGCTTCCTCTTTCCTACAGTCTTCAAAGATAGACACTTTGCTGGTTTCCCATCTATCTGCCTATCCTCCTAGGGGCAGTTTCAAAGAGCTGGAAAGAATTTTAACTTATATTTCTCCCAAATGAGCAAAAAGAAAGATTTAAATGTGCAGGAAATGAGGGACAGCCCAGAACACTTGAAGAATGCTTTATAAAATACCCTAAATCCCAGTACAAAGGTGGGAATACATTTTCAAACAATCAAAGAATCCTGTCCCTGAGCTCCAAACAGCCTGTGGACCAGGAGAACACTATACTAAAACAATTTTAAAAGGATACAATATTTTAAGAGTTGATGTTAGTAAAAATAAATCAGAAGGCTAGAATTATCTAAAAACAAGAAGAAAAATTATAATCTGTAACAGGCAAATTAAATTCTAAGTAGGACCTGTAGAGTGTACTGGAGATAAGCCACTCTAAAAATGCCATGATAGCATATGACTTGAACGTAAACCCAAAATAACACAGAAAAGGCAAAAGTTCAAAAAAAATTATTCCATTCACTATTGGGGTAAAAACCAGATATTAAAACACTTTACCTTCCACCAGTCAAGTGGTCTAAACAACTTGCCACAAGGAATTTAACATGCTGACTGACGAACAGGGAGCTTCTCAAAAATGAAACATGCATTTAGTGTTAAGTAAGAGGAGCACTTCTTCCCCCTGCAGTCCTCAAGGCAGGAATCCAGGATTCCTTCTGTAATCAGTAAATTAATTGATTGATCCACCCACCCATCCAACCAACCAACCACAGCCCCATGATTTCATCCTGTACAGGTGGAATCAGTTTCTCCTTGAAGGAAGGCTAGATAACCAGTTTGAAGTAGGTGCTAAACTGGTGAAACTCGGTGAGAAGCTCATTTTCAGTAAGACATGGAGTAGCTAGATAATTGCCAATAACTTAAATGACTATGTGGACAATAAGACCATTGTATGTGCATTGGCTTGACTCAGACCCTAGAAAAAAATTGGAGTAGAAAATAGAGAACTTGTTTGAATGTAACTAGAATGGAGTAAGGAAGTTTTTTGGGATCAGCAAGGTCTCTGAAGGAACACTACCTCTGCTTCTAATGAAAGATTAGAAAACTGAACGGAAGAGCCTTGTAGTTAACTGAAGAACTGGGAGAAAAGTAACTTATACTTAGTAGTTCCACAGGCTCAACCTGCTCACCTGGCTGGGAGAATATTAGGAAGCTAATCCAAGCTAATCCTGCTCATCCAAGAACCTCTCAGGAGGGAAAAAAAAAAAAAAAAAAAAAGAAAAAGAAACGAAGGTATTTTCCACAGTGAAGAGGAAGGTTTAGAAAGATTCAGTTCCTAGAAATGGAAACAATGGAAACAAATTACCAGACACTTTATCACTTGGTTTTATTTAGAATCAGGCAGTGAAATCCAGGCAGGGTCTGCAGCCTGTCATAGAAGAAGTCAGACCATATGATCACAATGGTCTTTTTAGCTTTTGTAAGCCTATAGCTTCATTACAGCTTTGCTCTCTCCTAGATATTTGGCAGCACATTGTTTATCCAGGGGCTTCTGGCTACTTTCTCAAGGGTTCTTCTAAATCATCAGTTCAATAGTCACTTCTAAATCCATTGTAAACATACAGTAACAATCACAGTAGCTCTGTTACAGGCAGTATCCATGAAATGATTTACAAGAAACACATCATTCATACTGGGCACTACAAACAGGCATAAAAATTATTGATGCCCTGTGCCTTTTCCACTTGGGTAGAACAACAGCTCCCATCATTCATACCTATTTCTTTTGACATTAGCTGTGTCTAAGTATTTTTATTATTACAGTCTGGTTTTAGTTTTAAAATTCCCTCTGTCCTCAATCTTGGCATCTAACATCTGTATGAAAAGTGAGACAAAGATCCAACCCTTTGCTTTATATGGACCATCACACTGGGTAGTTTTTAAGAGGGTGTAGTTTTGTCTGGGTTTGAGGTTGTTTATTTTAATTTGTGTTAGTTTTGAGTATGAGACGTGACATAACAGACTGACATATGAATTAGACATATGTCTAATTCATATCTAAGTATCTCTGACTTTGGAGACTGAATAACTACCTTCAGGCAAGCTATTGCAGTGCTTCCCTGTCCTGATCATCACAAAGGTTTTCCTTATGTCTCATCTCAACCTTTTCTCCTGTAATTCAAACCTCTGCTTATTGCCCTGTCCATCCTGAGCAAGGAACTCAGCATCTGAGCAGATGGAGGAATGAGTGATAGAAAGGAAGAGATCAAGTAGTGTCATTTATAGTGAGTTATAGGAGCTGTGACGGACAAGCTTTTCTTCTAATAGGACTCTTCCAGGGATGGAGCAGCTACAGCTTCTCTGGGCAACCTGGACCAGGGTCTTGCCACCCTCACAGCAAAGAAGTTCTTCCTTGTATTTAATCTAAATCTCCCCTCTTTTAGATTAAAGCCATTAGCCCTTTTCCTATTGCAACAGTCCCTGCTAAAAATCTGTCCCCATCTTTCCTGGAGCCCCTTTAGGGACTGGAAGGGGCTCTGAGGTCTCCCTGGAGCCTTCTCTTCTCCAGGCTGAACACCCCCAACTCTCTCAACCTGTCCTCACAGCAGAGGGGCTTCAGCCCTCGCAACATCTCCATGGACTCCTCTGGACCTGCTCCAACATAGAATCATAGAATGGTTAGAGTTGGAAGGGACCCTAAAGATCATTGAGTTCTAACCCCCTGCCCTGGACAGAGACACCTCCCACTAGACCAGGTTCATGGTATATGTTAGTAAGATGCTCTTAAAACTGTGCAGTTAAATGTAATAGTGTATTAGTATCCTGGCATCCTTAAAAAATTCAAGAATATTTGACCCCTAAAGCATTGTTTCTAGGCATAGAACAAGATCCTTTTGCCTGAAGATTTTCAGGCTTATCACAAGTGTAAATAAAATGTTCACACATTTGTCATCAACATGTATGAGGGAATGAAGGCCAGCACCAATTTCCTCGTTAAGTCATGTCAGGTGGAGTTTAAAGGAATTGGGTGTACAGGACAATATCACTGGAGACATTGCTAGGTCACATGATACGTCAAGCAATGGCATTTTGTAATAATTATTTTATTCTTTGCTGGCATCCATTCTAATTTAAATGCATTTTTGCTCCACATGGGTAACCAAAATTGGACACAATACTCTAAATGAAGATTAGTATCCTGCACAATATATTAAGCGCTTTCATATTTCTGTTACAAATACTTCTCTTGATACACCCTAGAATTGAATTTGCTAGTTTGCTTTTTTCACAGCTGCATCACATTTTCACTCTTTGCCATGCTGGGAGCAGTACACCCAGTTCTTCCCCTTCTACCATTCGAAATCCAGAAGCCATTAACTTCAGAAATTTTTTTGCTCTCAAGCTTAAGTGTTTGAACTCAGCCTCTGCACTGTTCTGACTCATCCAGTTCCACTGCTCCATTCCTCAGGATTACCCAGCTGGAGATGATGAGGACAAGGTAGGGAAACAATGAAAGAGTGCAAAAGGAAAAAGAGCTAAATACATGAAAGGCAAGAGAAATTTGTCTAAAGGAAACTGTGTCAAAAGGAACAGGCCACAATGGATCACTGAAAATTTAAAAAAAAAACAAAAACAAAAAAACAACCCAAAAAACCAAAAACAAAACTAGAAGGCAGAACCAGAAAATAAAAATAAAAGGAATAGCGGAGCAAGAAGGTTAGACTGAGTTCAATAACTTAAAAAAAAAAGGTTAAAGTTAAAATTGCACGGAAACTTAACTTACAGCATCAAACACTACAGAAGTCTCTCTGGTGCACTTATCTCTGTATAACATTTACAATTCATTTTAGGAAACTGATTGTGGTTTTGGTATAGAGGAACTAGAGAAAAGAGAGTGCCCCTTGTCCTCAGCCCCTGTAGTTGGGAATGAAAAAAATAAATACACAGAAGACCAGAGACAAAAGCCTGGAAGAAAGAACAAAAGGAATGAGAATAAACTGCGAGAAGCCCTCCAACACCGCTTGCCAGTTTGGCTCTGGTCAATAGTATTTAGTAGCCTTATTTTCAAATTAAAGGAGAAAAGAAACCGCAATTTCGATGCAACACACTAGAATCCCATAAAAATTTTACGCATGTCATGTCATTTTTTTGTTTAAAAACAAGTTAAGATTGCACCATTGTTTTGGCAGTGTTTAAGTTGGTGGTTGGAGTCAATGACCTAGAAACTTGGGTGGTAGCATTAAGTAGAGGTATTAGAGGAGGACTATAAAATCTTCTCAACTATTGCCCTTAAAAGAAAAAAGCCTTGGATTAAATTTTGCTTGTAGTCTGAAAAAGGTTGCTTTTCAGATGGGGACATGCCTTATCTTCATAGAGAGCACATGGATAATTTTTTACCCAAACCGAGGTTAGACTCAAGCACCATGACTATGTCCTTCACATTTTTTTCAACAAGCCAAAATGCAAAGGTAGAACATGAAATAATGAATGAAGTACCGGACTGGAACAGACTCTCGAAACATGGAGCTGGTTTTCCACAATCATGGCCAATTTTTCAGGAGCGAATCAGAAAATTTAAGTTTGAATGGAAGATGCCCAGAAAAAAACCGACACAAATGGGACAATCAAATAGTGATATTTCCCCTGGCCCTTGACTAACACAAAATAGATATTGTGAAAAAATAAAAAAAAGTCAAGAATCATTGACTCTTATAAATATATAGTCATGTTCAGAAAAACACAATGGCTGTTATGGTTTGGGTAAAATGCATTTGTGCAATGATTTTTACAGTTATGTACAAAGGATCCACCTAAACATAAATCGGAATTCCTGGTTCAATGTCAAAACTCGTTGGTGAGTGGAATTAACAGAAAAGATGAGTTTGTCAGAACTCAAATGCTGTGGTAATTATAAATGCAAGTGATTTGAACAAGTGAAAAACAAACCCTGCAGAGATACACCCGTGAAAGCAGATGCGGACAGTCGGGCTGGCAGCAGCCAGGAAAGTTATCTCCAGGCAATGTAGTGGTATTTATTACAGTACATCTAGCTGTAGTGAAGAAAAGAGGAAAACTTAGAGTATTTTGAGGATTTCCTATTATAATGAGTAGCAGATGGGGATATATAGTGTATTTCCCACAGGAAAAAGCCTTTTATACTGACCCTACACTTAAGGTGAAAGGGAGAGGGTGGATGTGCATATGAGGAGACCCGCTGGCCTCCATCTTCGCCATGGGTAGTGAGCCAGAAAAAGTACTTTTGGCATGATGATTATTGGTAGGTGGTGAAGTCATGGTTATGTTTAAGTGAAAGCAGCCCATTCAGCATCGCATGCGTGGGGGAGGGTGTGAATGGGGGAGACACACTGGGGTTCAGTAGCCGCCCAGTGTGAATCACAGCATGGAGCTCTCAATGCAAAGACACCCTGGAGACACTGCATGAGTCCACATGAGACTGCTATGGCTGGCATGAAGACAGTGGTGATACCTGCCAGGCACACTGCTGCCACTATGGTGTTGCACCACCAGGAGGAGGATACAGCCATTGGGTCTCGGCTGTAGGGGGTGCCCCAGGCATCCCCTTGCACCTCATACCTCTGGAAGGAGCACAGATGTTGGGGTGCCACCTCACCGGTGAAGGATCTGCAGGAAGGGGTTAGCAGACCGGGTGGCACCCAGAAGGGTGAGGATCTTGATGTTCACATCAAGAGAAGCTGTGGAAGATGGTCACCAGAGACAACCTCCTGGAGATGAAGCCCAGATCTGCCAAACTCCAAAGGTTGGAGTTGCTTGCTGGGGGCTGAGATTTCCGAAGTTGTGGAGAGACTGACAAAGCTCCTCTGGACCCTCATGCTGGACCTGTTGCTACCCGACCACACAGCCAACAACCACACAGCCAAGGGAGACTTTGGGCATATCCAGAGTGACTCAAGCAGTCAGTGGAGCATGGTATGAATGCAAAAAGATGAAGTACTTGATGTCTTCCCCAGACCGGGTAGGTCTGCTTATGGCCTGAGCCTGGAGACAAGGCTTCTGGGAACACGGCCTTACCCACTGCAGAGGAAGATACAACACAGAGAGCACTTAAACCAGCAGGACATTAAAAAGTCCATGGGACCAAGCAGAGTGCATCCCAGGATGCTGGTTGATGCTGCTGCCAGGCTGCTCACTTTGAGAGGTCATGGCAACTGGGGGAGGCTCCTCATGCCTGGAAAAAGGAAACATCACATCCATCTCCAAAGAGGGGCAAGAAGAGGATTCATGGAACTACAGATAAGCTGGGCTGACCTCAGTCCCTGAGAAGTGGGTAGAGAAAATATTCCTTGAAGCCATTTCCAGCCACAGGAAGGACAAAAAGGAATTGCAAAGAGCAAGCATGGATATACCAAAGGCAAATCTTACCTGGCCAACCTGATTGCCCGAATAGCTCTTAATTTTTGTAGCTAGCTTAGGGAATTGCCCCAGGAATTAAAATTTGTTTGGCACAGCTCTTATGGTTGTTGCATCTATACACCTTACTGTTATATCAAGCCACACCAGACATCGCAACGTCTTTCAAGGCATCCACTAAATCTTGCTTTTTTCTTTGCATTCCCTCTTTTTCTGTCCTATCCTTTTCCAAATCGGAGCACAGCAGCAGAGTGTAGGTGAAGATTTGTCAGTGAGTTACTGAGCAATGTAACACAGTTTTCAATATTTTACGTTTCTTTGTTCATGTACTTTAACATTTTCTTTTTCTGAGCAACTGTTTTCAACCATTTATAATGATGCTGTTTTATTTATGAGTTGGTCCAAGTTTGTCAGACGTCCTAAGAAAATTTCAACTTGTCCCTTCCAGTGTTTATGGCAGACTTTATGTATGAATGTCTCAAACTGTTCATTCTGTTGTTGCACGGGGATAAATCTCCGAATAGAACGAAATCAGCTGTGACAGGAAATGAGTTCCCCTCAAAAGTGTTGAATGTACAGGGTGTTTCCGGGGAAATCAAATTTCTTCATGAAGATTTTTAATACGACATCACGGAAAATAGATTAAAAAGAGGCAAAAGCTGTTTCCCATCATCTGTCATTTTCCAAATTTGCATTCAGGAAAAATGCTTGTGAGGGCTAACAATTTGGGTAAGTATTAAAATACTCTATTTACATATTAAACATAATGAGCCAAAGCTCAGAGGAAATGGCATGGAAAAGGGTACTGTGATCTCTGATGACAGTCAACAGACTTTTAAATGCTTGATTTTGTTTTGGTTTAAAATGTATGTCTGTCATTCCCTTGCCACATGTTAACTATTTACTTACATAATTTGCTGAACTGCAGCTAAAGGTCAGGGCTAACGTTCGGTGGCTGAGGATTTCACTGCTGTGCGAGACTGTCCCCATAAACAGCAATTAAAACATGTTAAAGTTCTCTAGTACATTTTAGCTTCATTAAAGCAATAAACAGTAACTCTATAAAGATACTACTATTTAAGCAATTTACTTGTCCATTGTTAAGAGCTCAATAGGAAAATAACCTCTTTTAAGACTAAGTGTTCATAGAAAAGCAGATGTGAACCTCGCTGGAGCCAAGGAAAATAGTTTGATTGCCTTAAACAGCCTCTGATGAGTCCCAGAAGGAAAATTAGGAAAATAGTGAGCAAAATTGGAAAGTACATGTCTCTTTAATGCCAAAAAAAAAAAAGCATACTTGGACAACAGTTGCATGATAGGATGCAAAAGATGAAATCCAAGATTACATGCTCCTTTTTTCTCATCTTCACTTCTGATTCCACTTTCCACCTCTTTCACCTTTTCACGAGCTCTGCTGCACACATCGAGCAGACGGCGCTGCTCTGAGGAGCGTTACCTTTCCAGTCAGTTGGTCTAGTTTGCAAATCAAATGCATATTCACCAATATCTGCATTTTCCAGGTTCAAGCAGTCGCTCAGAGGCTGTAAAATTCCTACCACCTAAGTGCTTTTGGCAAAAAAACCCACCCACGTGCACAAGAATCGAAATGAACACATGCAGCTAGGTTTGCATTTTAACACCAGAGCGTGTTCAGATGTCACCCTGCTTGAAGTGAGCAGACGCAAGCTGTCAAACTTTACTATTTTGTTATATTTTCACAGGCACAATTGCATTCATTGGCTGAATTTTCATTCATTGCATTCATTGGCTGAGTTTTCTCGGTTTTGCTGAGATAAGGACAAGGAAGTACAATGGAAACAACATTTTGGGGTGGAGGAATTTTATTTAAACAGTACTCTGGGGGCATGTTGGCTTTGTCTCCAGCAGCCATTTATGTCCCAGCTGTGCCAATACTCCAGATGGGCACCACACACTGATCTAAAAATCATAGGTATGTCACAGAATATATTCTGCAACTGGGCTAAAAAATTGCTTAAAAAGGCAAAATCTACAGTATGAACACCACTATGTGCAAATCTAAACAGCTTCCAGCTCACAGCTCTCTTCAGTCCAGCTCACGGCATGTAAAGAAATAGAGCCCAAATGTCTACATCTAGCTGTTATACGTGTGCCCTGTATCACTGAATCACAGAATGGGTTGGAAGGACCTTTAAAGGACATCTACTCCAACCCCTCTACCATTAGCAGAGACATCTCCAACTCCACCAGATTGCTCAGAGCCCTGTCCAACCTGACTTGGAAGGTTCCTAGGGATGGACATTTACCACCTCTCTGGGCAACCTGGGCCAGTGTCTCACCACCCTCAGAGTAAAAAATTTCTTCCTTTCCTGTATGCCTAGATCCTGCAAAAATTGGCATAATTAAATGCTAATTAAGCTAAGAATTTTTAAGTATTATATTTTATTTGACCAATTGCATATTTGGAAAACATAGACAGGTTTTGGGGAACACAAGCTGTTACTCATCTTTTTTTTTAATTTTAAGCATATACCTAGAATACAAATATCACCAGAGATACTCACGTAGGTAAAATTAGTTAGATAAAAAGAAGTTCTAATTTTTACCTGAATGGTGGTGATTATGACCTAAATAACCTGAAGTGTAACAGAGTCTCAGTTTTTAGTGATTAGATCAAAACTCTTCCAATGCAGAAGTTCTTCATCTTTTAACTCTCTCATAATTAAGTCATTACAACCAGATTAATTGCTCAAAACATTTGGTTTCACTCCCTCTTTTTACTGCTGCTTTTCATTGACAAAAAGCTACCCATAAATCGGGAGGCTGGCAGAGCCTCTGCACGACGGCTCCCATAACTGACACGGTGTGAAACTACTGCACATGGAAATAAAAATCAACTTTGAGCTTCAACAGCGTTAAGAATCTATAAGAAAAGGAGCCCGGGATGATGACAGCCTCTGGGTACCCTCTACAGCTGCACTGTGTCACGCCAAGGTTGGCCAGGGCCAGCCACACTCTGCAAAGCTCAGGTTTCTCCATAAGCATAGTCAAATCCCATAGACTTTGTTCCATCTTACAAGTTATTAAGTTCATACTAAGCCCTAAGGCTCATAAATTCTTTACAGCACTGGGCCTTTAATAACTTGCGTAAGTTATGGCTGTGATTCACTATGGGATGAGAGCATCCACATCAGGGTATAATAAAACAAGATATTTCTTCATGACTTATTTTTAAATGGAGAAAACTAATGGGAAACATAGTTTGTGTTTTTTTAAATTATCTTTATTTTGCTAGGTTTTCTAGCCCGAAGTTGTAAACAAGATTTTCTGGGAAAAATCTGATGATGCGATTGAGCTGTCAAAAGTGACAGCAGAAGTTCCTCCTCCCCTCAGTCATACAATCGACAGCACTGTAAAACTCAGTGGGGAGAACTCACAGCTTTTGGGAAAAAAAGCCTTTTGAGAAAAGAATCAAGAAAAAAAGACCAGTGGAGGGACATATATTTGACATAGCATGTTTCCACTCAGACGTCTGCAATCTTAGGTGTCTAGGTAACAGAGGTGAAGTGGTGGAAACCAAAGATTTGGCGAAGGTATGTTGCTGAAGCTGCACCACATGATAGAAAACCATTGCGGAGCTTCCTATCCTTGCGTCTCTGCTACATGCAGGTTTTGACCGACTTTGGTTTTCATGACAATGGAATTTTTCCTCCCCAGGATGGAAAGTAAGAACCTCTTCCTAAGCCTGTTGCTCTGCTACACTTTGCTCAGAGCCGCTGCTTCCCACATGGTAATAGAAGAGAAGACAGAATGCACCTTGCCAAGGAGCAACAAGATGAACCTCCAAGATCTCCCACCCATCTCCATAGTAGGTTAGTAAAAGCTGCCATTTGGTGCCAAATTAACAAGATTTGCATAAAATACAATTGTTGATTAATATGGGTTATTTTGATTGCTTACTGCAACACTGCAATGTCATACAAATGCCTTAGTGGAGATGCAGCCACAGCATCCAAGAATAGCAATGTGGGAAACCACAGCCTAGAGTATTAAAAAAAATATAAATCAGCAACTTATTTTAGCTTTATCTATTTCACTTCAAGTCCTATCATACTGTAAGACCTTTTATATTGAAGAGAAGTGGTTTTTCTTTCAATATGGGCATTAATCTTCCTTTGAAAGACCGGTGCAAATAGAAAAAGCGAACAGAGCTTTTGGGGTTTTTGGGATCTGCTCTTGTGGCAGACAAATCTCCAGTTCTCTAGGGTATTAATATAATCTCGATTTACCCATGTGCCAAGCCATCTCTAACCAGGGGAAGAAAAGAGCACTGCAAGGAAGAGCCAGAGGTCATTCCTTTATCCAAGACAGGACCAGCTTGTCCCTACTGTTGTCCTGTTAGGGAGGAACCATGTTAGGGCAATGCTTAATTCTTTTCTTCACAAATTTTTTTCCTAGTGTCTGCCCTTGCTCTTTCAAGTCTTAGCTGCAGAATGTCATTCATAACTCTGTCAAAATTTTAATAATTAAAAAAACAAAGCGTCTCTTGTTTAGCTCCTTTCTATAGGCTTTCAGGGCTTTTTGCCTGAAGCGGGTTGGTTTCATACCTTGTTTCCTGTATTTTCTCTGCACTCTTGCTCAGGAGAGCATTTTTTAAGGAGAAACAGTTCCCCCCCATGTGCATTCCCACTAAAATCTGAACGTCTGAATCCTGAGTTAACTCAGGGTTGTTTAACCGCAAGTTTATTAAAGCTTGTGCTGTTCTGCAGTCCCTCAACCCATATCATTTCACGGTCCTGGTGATCTTAGATGCCTTCAGTCTCATGCTTCCAATGATTTCTTTTATTCCAATTAAAAATGGAGATAGAAACCACATTCCCTTCAACCGATTTCTCTGTCTTCCTACGTGTTCCCGTGCCTGAAACACAGCAGATGGGCTATGTCATCCCATCTCGCTTTGCCAACAGACAGCCAAGACGGCAAAGGCCCCCTAACACTGTCAGGTCCTCTCGCTTCAAGGGTTCTGCAACACCTCCCAAAAACCCATCCTCCCTCTCTGCCCTGTTCGGATGCAGGAGCATCCATGTGGCCTCATCTCTCCGTGGTGAAGCCCAGCTGTGCTGCTTTCCCATTTTATAGTCAAGAGAGGTGACATAATTAGCCAAGATGAGGAAAGAAACCCACAGCAGACTGAGGGGCTGAATCTAAGCGAACAGCATAACCTCCAGCTCACCTTCACACTCATTCTCTCTTCCTCCATGCATACAAACAGAATGAACATTTGATGCTGAAAATGAAAAAATAATTCAAAAGAGCAGATCTTGGCATAATGCTCACCTCTTCCATAGTCCGCTTGTTTTGGCTGACTATTCCAAAAAGGAAAATACAGATACAAAACCCACTGGAACACCATTGGCCAGGGATGCACTCACTCTCTTGGGGCACAAGGCATTTCCAGACATATCTCAAGGCCATTCTGCAGCCAACTTGTCCAAAGAGAAGGGGCCACTCTGACCCTCCACTACCCCACACCATAAGAAAATTGAAAACATACGAAGTGGAGAAACTGACACAAATCATTCCTCTTTTTCTTATTCAATAGAATTTGACCTACATCTTGAAATAGTTTATTTTGGAGCTGAAATGGCACATGCTCAAACCTTTCTGGGTTTTATTTCAGGCAGCCAGAAAACACATCAGGTCTATCACTTAGTAACTAAAATAATTGAATTATAACTTGATAAACTAGATGGAAATCAATTGAAAGCATACATTAATGGATGGGGTGTGAAGAGCATTTGGAAGTCCCCAGCCATGACCCTTTCAAATGGGTAGAGAAAAAAGGTGCAGGAGAAAGGACATGTTCTGTCGCTGTTTTGGGGTTTAGGTGACCAGACCAAGGGACCTTCCAGCCCTGCTGAGGGCAGGGAGATGGCACCAGGTCTCATCATTTTCACCAGGGTGAGCTGGGAATAACATCACCTGACTCATTGTGAGACATAACCGGAGGCCCAGCCTTTTCCCCTGATTTTTGTTGGGGTCTGTGCTTCACGCAGAAGCTGGAGGAAGGCACGGAGCCGTGCCCCTCACGGTGCTGGCTGCTGGAAAGGAGTGGGAAGAGTTGCCGGAGGGAGGGAGACTGCCCTGCAGACGGCCTGGGAGAGGATGGAAACAGGTCAAAATGGGAGAAACTAATGCAAAGAGGGGACAGCAGCTGGAAAAAGCCCCCAAGGGGGAGTGGGCAGGGCAGGGACAGAAGTGCCTGCAGCCCCAGCAGAACCCTGCAGCTCTCCAAGGGGGACGATGATGCCACGCGTGCTAATATTTATTATAACAACAATGTCATGGCAAAAGGCTGACAGGCTAGTCTGTCCCATCACCAACACAGAAACAAATAATTTAGAGCAAATATTTAGAGAATATTTAAATAACCACATCTTCCCTTCCCCTTCTGATACAGTCAATTTCTTTACGATTTCTCAGCTATAATTTATCATGCTGATATACACAATCTATTTTTGTACAAACTAAGAGAAAAATTTCTTCTCAGCTTGATTTCAACATTTTGGATAGAACTTCCTATCTCAGTGATATTTTCTTATACCAAGTCCCATTCCTCCTGGTTGGCCACACAGAGCAGAGATGAAAGCCCTCATGGTACAACCCAGTTTTTAAATGTTGCTGCAGCCATATTTGAGTAATAAAACTCACTTGCAATCACAGCATTCATGGTATCAAAAGGTGATATGTCTGGTTGAAATTCAATAAAACCTGAGGCCGGAGTTGAATCACATCCTAAAAGACAAGCAGAGGATTTGCCAGCACCAACTAGTAAAACATACAATCATCTAATTTACACATGCTTTTTATAGCACTTCAAATCGCAGTTGTATCAACGGGGGTTAGAGCTGTGTGTTATCAATATTTTCCCAAGCCTGTATTACATTTTCCTGTATCGCCATGGATGAGATTTGGAAGGGCCTGGTCAGTTGGGCAGCTGTTGGAAACACAGTAGGTAGAGCATGAGGTATATGAGATTAGAGGCCAACTGGGAAAAGCGGGTGTTTTACACAACCCAGAAGAACCATAGAAGAGACAATTATAGCATTCACCTCTCAGAAAAAGTATAAATCTCTACATTTCCTTCTCATCTGCCCACTGGGCATCATTTTCTTCTTTGCCATTTCCCATGGAACAATTCAAGTGCATTTACATCATGCTAATGGTTAAATCTCTGGATAATGACATCATATACCCTTTAACTGAATGTTATCAAAAAATTTTTTCTAAGCAAAGCAATTCACACAATCCTGTACAAATAGAAAGTTAAATTAATGTAGATTTAAATGGCTTACAAGTATCTTGGTTACCATCAGGAAGTTTCAAAGGGCAGCATAGCAAAGCAAATTTAATCTGCCATCTGGAACTGGATCTACACCACTAATCCCAGTTAGAGCAATGCCTTTTTTCAGACATGTTCTTATTAAATGACAATAACTTTACATACTTGAAGTATAGTTTTCCCTCCCACTGTTTCTTAGAGATGTATTACCCTAACTATAATGATGCAAGGATAATAAATGAACACACACACACACCCCCACAACCCTCCCAAAACGTGTATCCTTCATTCTGTAAATCCTGGAAATTATTAAATATTCAAAAAAGATATGGATAGCATACTGGATACTGGAATAGATAAGGAGCCGTCATTCATTGATGGCCCTATGTAAATTTTTTATCCCCATCATTCATTACACACAGGTAGCGCCTGTCACAAACCTCACACACACAGAATAAAGGTATCATAGAATCATAGAATGGTTCAGGTTGGAAGGGACCTTAAAGATTATCGAGTTCCCACCCCCTTCCCTGGGCAGGGATGCCTCCCACTAGACCAGGTTGCTCAAAGCCCCTGTCCAACCTGGCCTTGAACCCCTCCAGGGATGGGGCAGCCACAGCTTCTCTGGGCAACCTGGGCCAGGCTCTCACCACCCTCACACCAAAGAACTTCTTTCTCCCCTCTTTCAGTTTAAAACCATTAGCCCTCATCCTATCACTACACTCCCTGACAAAGAGTCCCTCTCCAGCTTTCCTGGAGGCTCCCTTCAGATACTGGAAGGCTGCTATAAGGTATCGAAAACACCACAAGAGATTAGTGAGCTGGGAAGTGTCACACGCTTTAACAGTCTTGCCGTGTTGGATCCCAAGACAAGTCTTAGTCATGGAGCTTATACATAGCATATGTATAGTAATATGTATCATCTATATTATATATAGTAATATATATAGAAATAAGTAGCATTATATATTATACAGGAATCTACTATATAATATATATAGTAATAAATAACATCAGCGCTGATATGATAGTAATAACAAGTGCAGTAAATGCTATGAGCCCTCAATGGACAGTATGAGGAAGTTCACAAATGCTAATGATTTGATCTAAAGAAAAAAAACCAAAACAAATGCTACATCAGGCACAGTCTCAGCACCCCCACCCCCAAATTTACCAGACCCAAGCTTCAACTCTACAAATATTCACAAAGCTCTCAAACCTCCAGGCACACCAATGAAACATCTTTGCGAGTAACATTTTGTAAAACTGGACGGTAATTGAGAAAGGAACAAAGAGCTGAAGAATGAAAGATGGCATCACACAGGTGAAGAGCTTATGCCAAATTATCAAAGAGGGTTTTCGCGTGAGAAAACCGGCCTACACTTGTTAATTCCTGCTAAAATGATGCTGGTAACACCACCTTTTGACAGAAAAAAAATACAGAATTCTGAAGTTTTTTCCAATTTTTGTTCACATGACTAATGTGCGTAAGTACCTCTATCTTTTAAACAGAGACCTTTAATTTTATTTCTCTGGAATTATTTTCCCTGTTCACATCTGACCAAGCAATGTGTCAAAAAGCCCCCCTGAAATACAAACACCAGTGCTTCTGCTTCGCGGGAGCTCAGCCGTGCGGTGCGTAAGCGAGGACGGCTCCTGCGAAACACGCGGTCATGAGGAGGCGATGCAGGTTACACGCCTTCTCTCGCACAAAACTACGATTAACCACCTCAATTAAATAATGTCTGCTGTAACATTGATTTTATGTTATGTTGTGCTATTCTCTTTGAAGATTTAACTAAAAGGTCCCAGAAAGTCAGCAGGAAAGAAGCAGAGAACAAGAAGTCTTCCAAGGTAAGTGGCTGTTCAGAAAACATTGTTGAATTAGACCGGGTTGTTGCTTCTGTAGTTTTCCTCAGTGCGTTCATTTGCAAGGCTTTTACAGCCATTCCCCAATTTAAATAACTTGCATACAATTTGAAGTTCTGAATACTGTAAAAACAGATGCAAAACATTAATGGTGGAAAGAAAACTGTGTGGTCTCAGAGTAGTAAGAGGTTATTGTTTGGGTTTGGAGGGGGTCTTGTTGGTTTTGCTCTTGCTTTTGTTTTTTACAGTCCTCTTTTACACAAAAGGTACTTTAATCTTGAGCTGATTGAATTATTTGTAAAATTATTTAGGCACCCACCAAAAAGAAATATCATTCCTGGTCCCACTGTGTGGGTTAACCCTACGGGCTCTGCAGCCTAGGGGGCACAAACTCAATATCTGCTGATTTTTAACCACACGGGGTCAAAAAATTAAAAGCATACAGAGAAGTTGGTATTTGTTTGTAAATGTTAGCTAGTAATTTTATCAGATCAGTAGATTCAGATTGATAGATTTCCTTAACATGATGTTACCCGTAAGTCTCGAATGTGAAGTATTACATGGGTTGGACTCCTGTACTTGAAAGATTGTCTAGAAGAGTAGAAAATAGCATTTTTACTTATTTTTAGTACATCATGATAGCATTTTATAGCCAAACTAGTCATTGCTGCAACCAGAAACATCCTTCTTTTCCTTTCAAATGATGTCTTATGAGATGAATCTTCCTTGAAACACTTCCTAAATCCGCAGGATGACCCAGGTTTAAAGGAGACTCAGGACATCACTTAGTTCCACCTTCAGCTCAAAGCAGGACATTCCTATAATCAAACTTTTTGACTTAAAAACTCCTGAGGCACTTAGAGACCACTGAACATTTTACCTTAAAACTGAAATTCCTGAGAAACTATCAAGTTAAAGAAGAGCATAGGATGCCTCTAGACTGTGGGCTCCAGAGATCTCACCCAGGTCCCAGGCACATGCTGGTCAACCCAAAGTTTTCCACCTTTCCAAATCCCAGACAGAGAAACATCATTCCTTGGGGAAGCCAAGAGATCTCTCTCAGCTCACTTACCTGTGCCTACAGTTGAGGTTTCCCACACACAAATCTGACGCACAAAGGATTACCGAGCTCCAAAGGCAGCTCGACAAACCCAACTATGGTTGGTGGAGCATTGCCAAGTCATGTCCCCTCTCTTGCAGCTTGGGGAATAAAGTGAGAACAAGCCCCACAGATCGACAGGGAGGTTTCACTCTTTCATTTGAGAAGTTCAGGGATTCCTGAGTAATTCCTTGCTTTGTTTTACTGATAACATTGGTGTCTTTGCAGATTCTTGCATCCCTTTCTTCACTGCTGCCCCATTCTTCCCTACAGAGCATTTTCCAATGCTCAGTCTATCCAGTCAAGTTTCTAATTGCTCAAAATATGGGGCTGATGAGGTTTGCCATTTTGCTCGGTAGGTTGGTCTTAGGCAGCATTTCCATGACCCGGATCCACCACATCTCTATAGTGCTCTAAATACAGGTCTCACTGGTAGCAACTGCATACTCATCTCAAGGCAGAAGCTCCCACCTACACTTTCTTCTGACCCAGACTCATTTTGCGTTTATATGAATTTTCATGTTTTTTCCTCCTAGAAAAATGCTGAACCGAAGACGTCTCCCAAACCAAGGCCCACACCAGCTGCTGACTGTGTGCCAAACTTCAAAACCTGCAAACCACACTTGAATTCATGTTGTCACTACTGTGCTTTGTGCAAATGCCGAATTTTTCAGACCATCTGCCAATGTCTAATGCTAAACCCAAAGTGCTAAGCCAAACTGGGAACACAATAGGCTTCTGTCTTTCATTAGCTTCTCAAGCATGTATTTCAAACTGCCCCATGTGTATAGCAATCAAAGTAGAGAGCTTTGAAGCTGACAGCTTGGTTTTGCCCCTCTTAAAATTAAATGGACAATGTTTTTTTTTCATGGTGTTAATGCTATCGTAAACAGGATGTTTTTTCAGGGACCAGACAACCAGGGAGATTGACACGGAACTGGTACTTTTGGCAAAACTGACCTACCTTTTAAGAAGAATTCTGGGTTCTTGTTAGTTTGGGGTTTTCTTGTGTGTTTGGGTTTTTTAGGGTTTTTTTAGTGGTGGTGGCTTTGTTGGGTATTTTTTGAAGGGTCTTATTAACCACAGACTGCAGTATTGTCTAACCAGCACCCCCAAACCTGCACCAGTGGCACACAAACAGCCACACTAAAACCAGGACCAGTTACTCCAGTGAGGGACCAAAGCCTGGGTTTGCCCCCAAGGTCAGCACAGCACCAGCTTCCAGCACAGCCAAAATATCATGTTGAAAATGCTGATTTCAGGGTTAACTTCGTTTCCACACATTCAGCAAAAATTGAGATAAGAATTTATATAGATTATTCTACCTGAAAAGACAGACCCAAATCCGTAAGGTAATTTTTTAATCATCCCCATCTGAGCATCAGTACATCCACCTCCAGGGGTTTTAGTCATTCTACCAGTAACCGGTATCTCCAAGGTGTATAATACACATGTGTATTTGAACCCTGAATGTATCTGTGCCTCATGACTCAAAAATCAGAGTTTTTTTCCCAGCTGTATCCATAGGAATAGAGTCCTCAGCCCTTCTTCTCCTGCTGCCAAGGACACAGTGCTCATAGAGCCCAAAAGCTGGAACACATATTTAAGGAAGACTTTAAGGAAGAAATGAAAGAAGAGCAAAAAGATGAATGTGTATCCCACATGGACTTCTTGAAGAAAACCATTACAAGCAACCAGTCTCTCTTTCTTTGCTCATTCTCACCATGAGCAACCCCCAGCACCTCCCCCAAGCATGAATTTGGGTGGCAATCACTATATGCTGCATGCAACCAGTGACCACGGCGGGGGGGGGGGGGGGGGTGTGGAAATTATCAAAGTTGTATAAACCCTTAAAGGCTCAGAAATGGCTCTGAAGGAATGGATGAAGCTCAAGGCAGCAGCAAAAAGGAGTCTAGAAGACATGAATTTCTAATCCAAATCCTGCGTTTTTCTAATGCCCTGCGCAGGTCTAAGTGAGAGGCAATTTTTTTACCGATTTGTTTCTAAGCACAGTCAAATGGCTACAAAAATCTTCCAGGCAGGCAAAGATGACACAGATTTCACTCCAAAGGCCCTCAAGGCTTATGAATTTTTCTTTCTTCTAACAATCAACACAAAGCCAGAGCCAAAACGCAGGTCAGATGTTGACAGAACTGTTTGGTTTGTTAATCTTAGAGATATATATAGATGACAGAAATCAATCTAAGAAAGAGCCCAAATGATGCCAGGGTGTCATTGTGTTCCTTATCTTTTATAAAATGCATCAGCTTTCATATATGATGCAAGATTGAATTTTTAAAAATACGCAAAAGTATGTCTTTATTCAGATATCCTGGCTCAGGAATCTGTAAGCCATTCACCTACCGTAAATACAGGATGAGAAGGAAGAAGGATACATTAAAATAGACTTAGGAAACAGAATTTGGCCCCTTTTTTTACTAGGTAAAGACATAGGTTCCCATCAAGTTGTTTCAAAATTCTCGTAACTATAAGAAATTGTCCTTGGTTGATATGAAAATCATATCAATAATCACACAACAACTTCTCATGTGGAAACAATATCATTTTCTTACCAGAATATCCAGTTCGTTAGGAAAATTATATTTTACCAGGGTGGAGGGGAGGAGGAAGAGAGGAAAGGGAAGGAAGAAGAGCCAAAAATCAAAGAAAGAGCTTTTCTCTCGACAACAACTCCCACTCCAGCTTTGCAGAACCACGGAATGGTTGAGGTTGGCAGGAAACTCTGGAAGTCATCTGGCCCAACCGCTTGCTCAAACAGGGCCACCTAGAGCTGGTTGCCCAGGATGGTGCCCAGACAGCTTTTCACTATTTATCTCTCCAAGGAAGGAGACTCTGCAATGTCCCTGGGACATTGCTCAGCCACCCTCACCATTTAAAAAAAAAAAAAAACCCAAAAGAAACGCAAAAAACCCCACCAAAAACCCCCACAGTACTCCAGGCATGGCCTTACCAGTGCTGAGCAGAGGGGAAGGATCATCTCCTTGACCTGTTGGCACCAGTCCTCCTAACGCAGCCCATGACCCCGCTTGCTGCAAGGGCACATCGCTGGCTCATCTTCAACTTGATGTTCACCAGAACGCCCAGGACCTCTTCTGCAAGGCTGTTCTCCAGCTGGGTGGCTCCCAGAACTTTGCAGAACTTTGCGCTTCTCCTTGTTGAACCACATGAGGTTCCTGTTTGCCCATTTCTTCAGCCTGGCTATGTCCCTCTGGATGGCAGCAGGACCCTCTGGCGCACCAGCCACTCCTCCCAGGCTTGTGTCACACACAGACTTGCTGAGGGCACACTCTGCTCCATCACCCAGACCATTAATGAAGGTGTCACCCAGAACTCATGGCTGTCACTGAAGGGAATAGCAAGTGCCAAGACCCACAGTGAGGAGCAGGGGACATGGGAGCAACATATGGGATGGCGCACGTGTGCAATGAAGGGAAAAGAAAGATCCTTTCATATGAGAACCGGGGGATTCGTTTTTCAACACATATGCACATACTTTTTAATATAGCATTTATATGTAGTGCATTTTGACAAATGTGATTTATTAATAGGCCTTTTTTGTAACTGGAACTGATTAGAAAGAGGTTATGCTTTCTTTGCCATTCATCTATCACACCAAAGACTATATATATTCAAGTACTCTGAAATTGTTATTAGCCTTACAGACTTTACTTTTCTGGGTAGAGATCACATTGCATGAGGTATTGATAGGATACAGAAATCAGTAAAACATGTACACCTAATATTTGCTTCCTGTATTTAGTTTGAACAGATATTTATATTGAGGAGTTGTTTGCAAGTGTAAGAGTTCCCCGAGGGACCTATCGGAAATGTCATCAGCACCCACATGATAAAACATACACATGGCAGAGATGGAGTGTTTAATTTTCAGTTGTCAAATATCAAAGTGTCTCCACTGAAAACTTACTGCAATTCAAGCTCAGAGACGGACCCAATAATGCTCCATAACAGAGTCATTTTCCTCCTAGTGACTAATGGAGATTTTACCCTAATTACCACTTAGTAGGATTAAGCACAAATAAATCACTTTTAGCTTTTCCAAATATTGCCTATGTTGTGTGAATTTAAAACAGATACTGTATTTTCCCATCCAAAGCCCTGACTTCATTGCTTATTGTCACACTCAAAAACCATAAAATCCAAATTTATCCTCATGGATAAAACAAATCGTAGAATTAACCTCTTGATGACTACACCAAACTAGCTCTAAACATCTCATAGGTTTCTGAGCTACTTACTGAAATCCTGGGAGACTCCAGAAGGAAAACAAACAAGTCCCCGCGTCAGTCTTTAGGATCTTCTTGCAGAAGGAAAGATTTGATGGAAGGTAGAACAACTTTTCCCACTTCTATAGATAAGCCAACAGTATCTGTGATCCTGCTTTGGCTGAGGGTGATGAAAGATCCAATAAAGTCCCTTTAAGATGCAGAGATAGCACAAGGCTCTTGACGAAATGATGAATTACAAGAGAAGCAGATGGAGTTTTGTATAATCAAACTGAGGAGCCAAGGAAGAACTTGTACATGTCATGCCCAAAGCTGACTCGGTGGGAAATCTATTTCAGAGGGCGAAAATTACATCAGTCATACGGCAAACACCCTCCTTCTTGGAATATTGTGAGACATGCTGTTCTTGAGATACTCCAGTCTTGAGGCCACTCACAGTGTGGGTGTAGACATTAAACGACACCCAAGGCTAATGAAAAAAAAGCATTAAATCACATTTTTCACCAGAGCATTTCAAGTTGAATTATATGATTGTATGGCCAAAAGTGACTCTATAAACACACTAAATTGACCGATTCAGCATTTGTTCACAGCCAGCATCCCATTTAACTCAGAGAGACAGGACTGAGTTGAGGAATCAGCGCTGAAAAAGAAAATAATTAAAAACGGACTCCCCCAACAAACGCAAGAGCACTTCACATTATTTTTTTTTAATGTCTACTTCTGAGCTCTGAAGTGTTGCCCTCCTGGGCAGCCTTCTCCCCACAGCGATCTTCAGCATGCAGAAGGCAACACGTGGGATGACCTGCCATGGCTACTGCACTGCAGAACCCCAAGCTGCCGCTGTAACACCTGGAACAGATTGGTCACAGACACTTTATCTCCAAAACCGACAGTGCACAGCAAACAGCTACTCATCTCCAGAGGAAAACATTGTCTTAGATTTTTGTAGTACATTCGATAGTTGAAATATTACTTCCTGTGTCGGGTGCAAACCACCTCGATCACTGTGTGCTCTTCTCACTGTGGGGATGAGAGAAAGGCCAATGTCACTTTTGAGGGGTGCCCACCAAAGGCAGTGAGTGAAGTCCCTCGGTCTACTAAAGGCTATGGACAGAAAGTCACAACAGGGTCACAATAATGCAACTGGGGACATCACAGGTGGGCCCACACATGGGCAGTGCTGAATCTTGGCCCTCCACAAGCAGTTCTTTAGGCTTCATTCATACAATCTCTACTTTGAGCTGTCTCAGCTTTCATTTTGCCAGTGTCCAGACTCCACTAGGTATTTGCTGTCAATAGCATCACTGGCTCCTGTCAACACAAAAAGCACAGGAACACACACAATAGACCCACAATGTGTTTCCTCACTCTTAGTTGCTCCTTAGGCCTGTAAAATGGAAGCAAAATCCTGTGGCTCCTCACCCAAGTTCCACAGCCAGCTACAGGACCTGTCATACCATCCCAGTACTCATAACATGCTTGATGCCACTCTTGAACACAAAGACGATACCACCTGCTCCAGAACAGAGACCCTGAGATGCTCTGCTGAAACCTTAACTAATGTGTTTTAGCAACTCTCCTGATTTCTTCAGATCCAACAATATATCGAGGATCCTGAAGTCAGCAGGAGCTCACAGCTCCATTGTTCATTAGCTATTTCCAGTACATTGAAAAGCAGCAAGAGAAGTTTCATACCTAGGGAGGATTTGGTGGAATTTTCTTCCACTTTTCAAGTAAATTACCCTAATCTGGAGGCAAGACAACCAATGTCAGTCTGGCATGCTGGGCTAGTTTAGGTTTTTTCTGGTCCTCCAGAATGAGCTGAGGTATTTTCTGCTTCTTGCACAGTTATATTTGAAGGAGCTAAGACGAGGGAAATGAAAATTTGCCCCTCCTCCCCTCTTTTTTTATTTTTCCCTCCCTTCTGGTAATGGACTTCCACAAAAGGACCAGTTCAGCAGCATAAGTGCCCAAGTGCCACCTTCCACAGGCCAGGAACACCCACGCCAGGCTTGCAGATGTGACACAGGACCTCTAGGAGACCGTCCCCATCTGGAGCAGCAGCACAAGGCCAGAGACAGAGGGGGCTGCCTGCACGAGCAATCCATCACTCTCCAAGTGCCCTTCCCAAATTTGTGGCGCCTGCAGATTACTTTCTGAGGTAATACAGAGATTTTATTGGCAAACTTCTCAGATGATATGCAGATGGCCAACATATGGCTAAATCCCTCTCCTACCTCTCTCAGAAGAAAAAGGAGGCTTTAGTCATTTCTGCGAGATTTTTCAATGAAATGAAAAAATATTACAATTGCTGCATGGCATATGCTCACGTATTTCTATCCAGGAAATCCTTTGAGATGAAATCTTGGCCTGAAATATGGGAGCCCTAAAATGGCTGTAATAGTGTCCTAACACAATTCACATGTGGCATTCATTTAATACATATAAAGGCAGGAAAAGACAAAAATATCCCCTCCCTAGTGATCCAGTTCAGCCCCCTTTGAATCAGTGGAAATCTTCTATTGACTTTAATATACTTTAATAAACATCTTAACCGCTCACTCTCTGCCATCAGGTGGATTTAGCCAATAACAGTGTCCTTGTGGTACCCTTGCTATTTTTGGCAATTTCCTCAGCTAAAATGTCACTTGTGATCTCATATGGGCTTCCCTTCACCCTGCGCAGCTGCCTCAAATAGGTAAATGACAGTATTATACAACTTAAAACAGGAATAACCACAAATCAACCATGGGAATATACAAACTTACTCTTCCTTGCATTCCATAACGAACCAGTGTGGCATTTAAAATAAAAACAAATATATAAAATAAAAACAAATATATAAATTCATTAAAGGCTAATGGTCTTTCAACCTGTTGCTGAAGAGAGCAAGTCTTCTAGAATGGAAAGGGGAGTGGATGCATTTAAAGCAATTCAACAGCCAGGGGTCCCCCCACCTCCGAAAAGGCCTCGGAATTACCTGGCAGAGCTAGAAGGTTTTCGTATTTAAAAGACCTCCTTGTTGTAAAGCTGTGATTCAATTCATAGTAATTTCTCCATTTGTGAAGCAAATATTTGGAGCACTGAATGAGTGTACCAGATGGTTTACTTCCCTTTATATTCTTCGATTTGTTCAATATCCCTCCATCACCACTGCTTTCTCCCAGGTGTGGGGGTTTGGACAGAGATGTCCTTCTCTGTCTACAAAATGGCATCTTGGTGGCAGGTCAAACAATGTCACAGGCAAAGGCCTTCACTGCCAAAAAAGGTTAAAAGGAGTTGGTATCAAGTTAATAAAATACACATAGGGAGCAGTTTTTGGAGGGGAGGAAAAGCAGGACCACCAAATGTCTGTTCTGAGTGGAAATGAAGTTAATAATGGGAAGCAGATACCTCCAAGAAGCTCTGGCTCAAAACGCAATCTGAGTGTCAGCCTGACTTCTAAGCATTCAAAGGTGCCTCCAACATCTGCAATATTGCAACTGAGATGCTGTTCAGTTCACTCCTAAAATGCTGCTGTTCCATCAGGAAAAAAGGAGCACATGCCTACCAACACGGCCCATTTAATATTCCCTCAGGGAAGTGATTTCCCAGTTGATGAAACCAAACCTGTAGTGCTACAGAAAAGTAGCAGCTTTGCTGAAAAGCATCTCTGGACTCTACAGCTGGAAGAGGTAGTAAAAAAAATTTGCTGTAGACTTTCTAAATATCCTAAAAATTTTAATCTTTCTGCTACAGAATTTCAGGGAGTCAGACAAGCAGAAAGGATCTTAAAGGTCCCTTCCAGCCTAGATAATTCTATGATTCTATGATGTCAGTCCCCATCCAGCTCAGAAGGATGCTACAGAACCTTAAACACCTTTTGTTTTCATCTTCTTCACTTCTGCAAGCATTTTTCCACAGGATATTTTCTTTGTCCTCCTTCTTTCAGTCTGTTTGTTTTTTTTTTTTCCTAAGCAGGCATGCAAACCACAAGCACTCACGAAGGGCCAGTGATTTTAAAAAAGAAAAAAAAAAAAAAAAAAGCACTTAATCACTTAATTGTAATTGCTGTTTCTTACAGTCGTGCATAGTTGTCCAGTGGCAAACAATGCCACCACAAAAGCTGAGGCTTTACAGTGTACATTTGCTACATTTGATTTATCTTAACAAAAGAGCCCCAAAGGCTCAAACCCACAACTTGGCTTCTGAGAAACTTCATATCATCTTCAAACAGAACCACTGCTATGAAAACAAGCTCGGTCATGAATCACAGAGTCATCAGTGGAACAGTCATTCACTCATCCTTTGTTCTCTGCTCGCAGTGATCCATATTTCCTAAGGCAAGCTTTATGCCTCCATCAATCTCCATTTCACAGAACATCTAGCTGTGCAAAAATAAAATTAAAAAAAAAAAAAAAGGAAGAACAGGACCATATTGCAAATCAGTTGCTTCTTAAAAATCATGGAGACTAGTGTATCTGGTGAAGATAAATGGAGAAAAATGAACAGCCTGTACTTTTTTATCACTTCTGACTCAGCAGTGGAAAAAAAACAGGGGCAAGAGTTGCCATATTTTAAAAAGAATAGTAGTTTGACCGGTAACAATAAGGAAAGCATTAATAGAAAACAAATCTGAAAGATGTTTGAGGAAATATGTGATTATATGTGATAGGCCAAATCAGAGACCTGTCTAAAGCCTAAGAGTACAATCCCTCCTCATTAATTTCATTGTACTACCAGGGTCAATCACTTTGCAGGGGCAGACTGCCCAAGACGAGGGTGCTCATTACCATCCTGGGACAGCCTAAACTCAACAAAGGCACTGGGCCAGTGGAAACTACTTATAATGTTAAAAAACAATATGAAATTGATCATAGCATTAAATAAGAGCGTTTCCCAGTGTGGAAACGAGATCTGGTTTAGCACGACTGTACTACTGGGCTTTTTTTTCTTATCTACTTAAAAATCCCTGTTAAATTAAGAGCTAGGAATGACTAAATTTAAGGAACAGCTATTAACTAGAGTGGACTTTGGCATTTCAACCACTCAGGCCATGGCTGCCAGTATTTGGGGAATAAGGTGGTGGGGAGGAAGCTGTAAATCTGAGTCAATTCCTATTTTATGAAAGGGAGCAGACAGCACCCCTCCATGTCCCTCTGACATACCGTACGCACCTTCCCAAACCGCACCTCATTTACACAGAAAGTGGAAGTCTCACTTCCTTTATTTTTGCCGCTCAAAACAAGCCTGGGAACAAGACTGGAGGAAGAGGTTTATGAACAGGGCTGCTCTAAGCCTGACTGCATTTGCTCAACCCGTCTGAGGATGTGAACCAGGGAAGCTGTGGCTGCCCCATCCCTGGAGGGGTTCAAGGCCAGGTTGGAGGGGGTTTGGAGCAACCTGGTCTGGTGGGAGGCATCTCTGCCCAGGGCAGGGGGTGGAACTCAATGATCTTTAAGGTTCCTTCCAACCCAAACCATTCTATGATTCTATAACAACAGAGTCAGGGAGCGCTTGGGACAGCATTCTCGGGGTACCTTCCACAGAGAACATCCAACAGCCACGGCCATCACGCTGCTTGCCCGCACACCAAACCTGCTGAGTTCCACAAATCTGAGTACAAAACTTGCATTTCTTCCCACTTCACACCCTCACCCCTGGCCCATACAAAGGTCTCTGTATTTGCAATACGGCCCAATGACCCATCTTCCCCCTCCCCAGGATCCTGTGTCAGATCCAAGGAGCCTGGGGCTCCCGTCTCATCCCACCTGGGTGACATCTGCTCAGCAGAGCCACACAAGTGAGAAGAGCTGTAGTCTGTCACTGTTGTGTGACTCTCTCCAGATGTGGGGTGCCATGTGGGCTGGTGCAGGGGGGCTCAGCACCAGGGAGGGGGCACTCATGAGCCTACAGATGCTGGGGGCTCTTTGGTGCTAGTGCTCTTCCTTCATTAGTTTCTGCCAAACCATTGTAAGGTAATTACTGTGGGGCTGACAATACGTATTCAGGGAATCAAGATGTTCAATCTCAAGCCAGACTGAATACTGAATAAATTGCATGTAGATTAAAACAAACAAAAAAAAAAAGCCAGCTGAAAAATTAGTTGTAAATGATTTAGTGACACTCTCGGTGACAGATGTGCTCTTGACAATAAAAAGCAAGCAAGCAATAAGGCTGAGTGATTTCATAGAAGCCTTCAGTTTGGAAAAAGCACTTAAGATCGAGTCCAACCATTAACCCAACACTGCCAAGTCCATCACTAACCCATGTCCTTCAGCATCACGTCTGCCTGGCTTTTAAATACCTCCAGGGATGGTGACTCCACCAGTTCCCTGGGCAGCCTGTTCCAAGGCTTGACAACCCTTTCTGTGTAAAAATTTTTCCTAATATCCAATCTGAACCTCCCCCGGCACAACTTGAGGCCATTTCCTCTTGTCCCATCGCCTGTTCCTTGGGAGAAGAGACTGACCCTCCCTGGCTACCCCCTCCTTTCAGGGAGTTGTAGAGAGTGAGAAGGCCTCCCCTCAGCCTCCTTTTCTCCAGGCTGAACACCCCCAGCTCCCTCAGCTGCTCCTCACAAGACTTGTGCTCCAGACCCCTCACCAGCTCCGTGAGGATGCTCCAGCCCCTCAATGTCTTTCTTGTCATGAGGTGCCCAAAACTGGACAGAGCACTCAAGGTGGGGCCTCACCAGTGCTCAGTACAGGGGGATGGTCACCGCCTCAGTCCTCTTGGCCACACTATCAATCATAGAATCCAGGATGCTGTTGCCCTTCTTGGCCACCTGGGCACACTTTTCCTTCAATACAGATCACATATGTGTTGAGAAATTAGAGGGAGTCAGGACATGAGACAAAAATATACATTCTTTTTAAAATTAAATCAGCTGCTACGCCAAAGCTCATGTTTCAAAGTCCATCCATTCTGGAAAGCTTTTGAAACAGAAGGGAATTATGAATATTTTACTGTAAAGGTTTTTCAAAATTGCCCTCAAGAAAGAGTTCAGACTGAAGCAACACTTGAGTCTGGCCCAAGTGCAGCTCCCACCATA
>JAOXNO010000006.1:829756-847680 GCA_028565335.1 Limnodromus scolopaceus
GTCCTGATTCACTACCCAACATACAAAATGCCAACAAAGCATCACTAACACACAACCACTGGTTGCTGGGCCCTATTCAAAAAACACTCTTGACAAATCTTCCCCCCCAAAAAACAACATTTCAAACTGAAAAAAAACCCCACACCATACATTGATCACACAATAGAATTTTAGGTAAATTCAGGGTGCCAGCTAGCCCTTTCATCTTTCACTTCTGTAAGACTGCAATTCTTTAAGAAGTCAAATGTTTCTGGGTTAGGTATCAGAGGACAGACCAACTCAGGTGGCTCTGTGGTGGGCCTGTGACAAAGACCACCTGAATAGACTATGAAGTAGCTGAAAATATCTTTAAACAGTTGGAAAAAGCCTCAATAGCAAACCCTGGCAGACTTCATCTCAACAGCTCTGGCATCTGCTGGAAGGGCAGTAGGTATGTGCACATGAATCCAGGAGACTTATGGAGACCACCAAGGACAGTTTCTTGACACTGGTGGTCAATGAGCCAACTAAGGGAGATCTGCTGGATCTGTTACTCAAAAAAAAAACCAAAACAAAAACCACACAAACCCAAACAAAGCTGATCAAAGATGGAAAGGTGAAGGCAGCCTTTCCTCCAGAGACTGTTAAGTGTAAGGTCCTTGACTGTCCAGAGACTGTTAAGTGTAAGGTCCTTCACTGCCCATGCAGTAAAGCAGCCAAAGGTTTTCTGGAGCTGTAGCAACAAAAAAGGGGCCAGCAGGTCATGAGGAGGGACCCCTCTCCCCTGTGGCATTTTAAAGACATCTGCATCCAGTTTTGGCTCCCCACATACCAGAGAGCATCCATCCAAGGGCCACCAAGACCACAAGGGGGCTGAAGCACAGGACACACAAACAGACCAAGACCTGGATTTATTCAACCTGGAGAAGGTGAAGGGGGATTTACTGCTGCCTACGGCTACTTAACGCAAGCATGCCGCGAAGATGGAGCCAGACCCTTCTCAGGGGTGCAGAAGGATAAAGTGGGAAGCAATGAGCATAGGCTGCAACACAGGAAATTGCAGTTAAACATACAGTAAAATATTTTCATCTAGAGGGTGATCAAATATTAGGAGACAAGCCTAAGGTCTCTGACCCCAGAGACAACCAAAACTCACCTGGGCAAGCTGATCTCCAACCAGATCTAAATGGCCTTGGTATGAGGACAGGGATGAACCAGAGACCTCCAGGTGGCCCTCTCTAACTAGATTATTCTATCAATGCTTGATCCAAGTCCAACAGCAGAATTAGAACCCTGTACTTCGGGACAGCAGACGTTCAGCTGAGAAATGGGCTTAGAGAAGCCAAGGCCCAGCCAGAAGAAACTAATGAGGAATAAGAAGGACAACACCCCATCCTTGTTTTCCTACTGCATTTGTTCTACTACAGTGACATTTTCTATCATCATTATTCTGTCACATGCACAGACACAAGTATGTATGACATAGGGTGACCATGACCTATCTTTAGGTGTGTACTGCAACTGTGTCTGTCTGTGGAGAGCTCGGTGTATATATGTACATTTAAAGGATAATCCTCTTTGTGGGACCCAAATTCAGTTAGAATTGGTGCTTTTTAGAGGTTGATGCAAAACAAAGCAGTGAAGAGTTGCATATTGAGCAACGCCTTGCTTACTCATCCCCTTTTTTTCCCTCCTCCAACAGTTCACACTCTTCACCATCTGTTTTAAATGCTCACTGACATCACATCGGGTGCTTGGGCATGAATCTCAGAGCACTTCAAGTGTGTTTTAACACCATACCAAACCTTTCACCTTCTCATATCCAGGAAGAGGTCCCCTGCTGTAACATGTTGACTGAAGAGGACAGTGGCAAGAGAGGACTTCCATGACACATATGGAAATATATCTCGTCGGGCAGACAGGAGACTGTTTTTTCCTGCAAGATTCAGCCCTTCAAATATTTAAATAACCTGAGGAGCAGCTTTTCCCAGCTCAAGGATATGATGCGGGCTAGCTACAGCACTGCCTTTTGCCTTGAGGAAACCTCATGTGGGTACATTCAGTATTTTCAGTAGCTTAAGGATTACACAAAACTAAAGAAATCCATGGCAAAACCCAAAGCACCTCACTGTACAAAGCAAGTCAGGCCACAGTCAGATCTTTAATAAAAGCACTTTGAGTCAGTGACAAACAAGGTACAGCAGACATGACAACTCAGAAAGTCAAGTTGGGGGTAGATGTGTGCTGCTGGTGTTTTCAGAGGATCGAACAAGGTCCCTAAACCTCAACCAGCCCCTCAGTGGCTTCTCAGCTGCTCACCACACACTAGCAAGGCTGCTAAAAAAAAAATTTAAAATAAAAAAAAAAAAAAAAAAAATCACTCTTGCCTCACCCCTCCTTGAGCTGGTATGGAAAAAACATAGAAGGGTCTTTGTTCTCACCAAAACTGATTGAGCCAATTATGCCAGAAAAAACCTCCAGCTCTAACCTGAGTAGGAGACGAAGTTGAATTTAGAGGAAGGAGACCAAGAAAGCTATGCTCCTCCCTGCTTCCTCCAGTTTCACTATGTGCACTTCAGCTAAGGGCACCTCTGTAGAGAGAAGCCCGACACTGCCAGCCTCCTAATTCGTCTAATTTGAGCAGGGCATGGCAGAAAGCACCTCCCTGGAGAAACCGTTCCACATCTTAGTCTGTTCAAAGAGGCTGTCAGCCACGTGTCTGACAAGAGTATGCATTTTGACTAGCCATCTTCTGCCCTGCTCCTCATTGGGGCATTAGGAGCCAACAACAGGTGCACAGGATCCTTTTCACCATGACATCAGCTAAGTAACCAGTTTAATTCCAAGAGTCAGAGTGATCCTTTCACTAACAAATAAGGCCCTGAAGCTCCCTTGGTTAAGGGGAGGGGATCTGCAGCACTGAGAGGAGTACGGCAAAGGGTTTGTTCTCACAAGCCCAGCACACACAAGAGCTTTGGAAGGTTGAAATCTCTGCACTTTGGTCTTTGGGTAGTGCCACCTGTTCAGTATCTGTAGTGGTCTGGCTTGAATGGCCCATCTCTCGATAAGCCGAGGTATTTGGCCTGTTTGTCACTCAGCTTCGTCAGCTTCACACACAGTTTATCCAGATGAGCAGCAGCCACGGCTTCATCCAGCTGGAAAACAAAACAAACACTGAGACAAGAATATTAGCGGAAAAGAGACCTATTAGTTCAGGAAGTCACAGTCAACAGCGAGGAAAGAATATCCCCAAGGAGGATCTAACATGCTGACACAGATGAGGAGCAAGACTCTCTTTTCCTCCCAACACACCTCACCTGCTCGAGCGCAGAGGCTTCTGCTCTGAGCACAGAACTGCGTTCAGATGGCAAAGCCCCCTCTTTTCGAGGGAGCCAAGTTAAGCTTAAGTGAGACAGACAACTTTGTATGATCAAGCCCGTTTCAATCTCATTTACACATTCACACCCATCCAACAAGTAAAGGTATCAGACTATTCAGAGATAAGAACAACCAATTTGGTAGATTGGTAAAGCCCCAGTCATGTTTCCACTACAAAGACACCTGGACATACTAGACTATCATCTTACAATTTCAGACAAGTTTAATAATAGAAAAAGACTGCATCTCTTTTCCAGATATCCATCTTAAGGGTACATGTATTAAGAAACTCATTCCAGAATCACTAATTCAACAAGAATACTATCTATTGGTGTCATCTCCATGGAGAATAAAGCCAAGGTGGGCTGTGGGACACAGGCTCAGAAATGCTGATACACTGTCGTCATCCCAGAAGAAATGGGAGAGGCAGAAATGCAAAAGAAATCCTCATCAGGCAGAAATGCAAACTCAAGGGATTGAAAAAGGTGTAAAGGTCCAAGACGGGTAAGTGCTACAGGATCTCGGTACAGAAGAGTCAGAAAATCAGTAAAATGGCAAACTAGCTGCAATGTCAGAGGGGAATATACAGCCATAAAGGACATTCACAGAGAGAAAGGACAGGACTAAGAAGGGATCAGGTGCTGCCGAGTTACAACAAAAGGACCAGTTTGCCCACCATTTGTAATTACCGCGAAATACAAGTAATCATTGCTAAGGAAACAGATATAAGGTAAGTCTAAATTCCAGCAGCACAGAAAAGACTGGCAGTATTTCCCCCAAAATAGTTAAATAGATGTGAAAGGCTGAAATATTTGAAGAGCAATAAATCAACAAAACAATCAAGGGCCAGATCTTCCTAAATGATTCAATAACTAGTCCTAGATTTCCCACTCACAGGGAGTGTAATAACAAGCAACTACTCTGAAATAATCACATTGTAATGAACCTGGTAAAGAGCTACATCTGTACAGAGTATAACTCACTGCAGCTCAAGCTGCTCAGAGCAGAACTGCCAACATCTCCTGAGAGCCAACACAGCCAGAGATGCACAAGACAAAATTAAAAATGTAATTGAAGTGGCTGAAGAATGTGGAAGTGAACCGTGAAAGCTGCCAAACACTACATAAGAGTCAAGAAAAATCACAAAAGAAAGAAAAGCTAACTGGAAGGACTGTGTTTAGAAGGGAAACGAGTATTTAAGCTTAGTAGATCCTGCCAGGAAAAGAGAGTTATAAATTGAATGCATATCTGGTTGACCAGACTGACACGTGAAGATCTGGCAGGTGCATTTCCAGTGAGTTTAAGACCGATTACACCCACTTGAAAAGGAGCTGAGTCCCTGACGTTTCCCAGGTTCTCAAACTGCAGCAGAGATGTTCGTTTCACAGCTGCTTCAGCCTGGGGGCTTCAAGATTTAGATAAAAAAGCACACAAATTTAGGTAAAGGTAAGCTGACATTCTTACCTTAAAATCAGGCAGCTGAGCACGAGGATGGACAGATTTGGTGCCAAGAACACAACAGTTTGCCTGGATTTCCAGGAACACACATTGCAGAAATGTGTGCGTGTTTGTAATACCCGATCAAAGTGATATTCTTGCAGTCAAAGTGCAATGTAAGGTACTCGGTGATTCTTAAATTTTACATTTGGACCTCAAAGCTACTACACAGAACAAGGAAAGATAATGGCCAGAAAATTATCAGAGAAAGCTCTTCTGCCCATTTTTTGTTGGTTCTGACAAGGCAACTGCTTTATTCTTTGAAATTCTCTCTGGAGGGCAAAGGGCAAAAGCGCGTTCTGCCACAGCATATGACCCTGAGAAGATCACTGCCATATGCTCCACCAGCATGTATCTCTGTAAGGAACTGATCTGGGCATTACTTCTCATTTCCAGTTCAAGTACATTTACTAAAAATTGTTATTCAGGAAGAGGATGAAGCCAGATTTTATTAGCAACACTGGACTATCATTTTCAAGAGATTTGTCAGGGGAACTTCCCCTTTGAAGATTATTACATGTCAGCTTGCTGATCAACTCCTACACCATATTTCTGGTATGCTTGGCTTGATCATTAACGGATGGGTTTGGAAACTTAAGTCCTTCAGCGAACACTTCATAAGTAAGTCCAAACATACACATTTTACTTCCCAAATGAAAAGTATTTTCAGATTTAGTCTCACACCTGGTTGCATTCCAAAGGCAGTGGGATTTAACTCCAGCATCTTTTTCAATGACCATCTCAAATTCTCAGGCTTGTTTTGGAAAATTAAAACCAGGTTAGTTTTATAAAAGGAATTTGTGAGTTGTGACATGATCCAGATTTTTCCAAGAACAAAGAATGCAGAGATAAGTTTAAAGGGAAACCCGAGGGAATCTGTCATTAATATTTTGTGAAGCAAATAGGACCAGATTGTGATAAGCTCTGCTCAGGTGCAAATGGGACCCAGACTCTTACCAACCACAGTAAACGCGATTCCTAGTTTCACTCCAGCTTCAACTCTGCCCCATTAGATTTTCCTGCTAGATAGGCACGTGAAAGCTTGCTGTGAATGTTGACACCCAGAAGAAGGAACAAGTTGGCTGGGAGAAGCTCCCTGACCACCTTGAGGCAGCAGAGGCCTTCCCAGCACCTCAGAGAAGAGGCCCCAGGTCAAGCCAAAGAGTGACTGGACTTTCTTATGGCATGTGACAGACAAGTCCTAGTTCTGCACAAGAGTTTAGTCACAAAAACCAGCCCACTTCAGACTCAGCATTACCAAAGCCAAGCAGTCACCAAGGGACAGAAGCTCCTTGCAACCACACTCAGTAGGAAAGTGAACTTGAGCACAAACAAAACAAATCCACATGATCACATGCAAAGTTGGCTTCCTTACAGGCTTATGTCTTTCTGCTATTCTAACTCACCTTCTTTGGCAGGAAATGGACTCCAACAGAGTATTTGTCACTATTGGTCCACAGCTCAATCTGTGCCAGCACCTGGTTGGTGAAAGAGTTGCTCATAACAAAGCTGGGGTGACCCATGGCACAGCCCAGGTTGACCAGGCGGCCCTCCGCCAGCAGGATAATATGACGGCCGTTCCTCAGTGTATAGCGATCCACCTGGGCAGGAAAGAGCAAGAGCAGTGCAACGTCAGGGCAAAGACAGCATTTTAAATCAGACAAAACTTGGTGGGCTTTCTTTTCACATCAACAATCAAGCAGTGGGTTTGCAGCGCAGACTTTGCAATTGAGACACCCTTCCCTCAATTCCCAGCCAGGGTTTGGGAAGCCCATAGCTATTCTAGACATCACACAACTCGAATCTTATCATCTGCTTCATATTTAACCAGTCATCCAGTTCTTCTGGTTTTTCCACATCCACGTTGTCTGAGATGGCTGTGGTGGGGAGTGTGCTGCTAGCATTAAATGCAGTTCATATATGCTTAATTCTAACAACAGGTATGGAGAGACAGGACAGAGAGGGAACACCTCTGTGTGCAACAGTCCAGAGCCTTTGCATCTCAGAGCCAGAGTCCTCAGCCTGCTGAAACTGCTCCCCTGGAACTCTTCCCACATCCACAAGGCATAAGAAACAGTCGTCATAGCTTCTGGTGCACCCTCCTTTGCTCTCAGGGGGCCAAAGACATCATCCTCCACTCAGACTGATGTCCATGCTACAGTGGAGACAACAGGACTCTGCACACAGAATCACACCTCAGATGGGCTAAGGAGATGGGTCCTCAGCCACATGAGAGTCCCACATGGTTCAGAAGATAATGCCACTTAATATGTGCCTCAGCTGCCTGGGCCAGACTGGGCTCCTGCAACGTTAGAGCTGACGCTGCTTCTCCTTTGCACCATCATCAGCTCTTCTCTCCCCTGCCCTCGCCCCTGCAGGGGGTTACAACATAAAAGCCTAGAATGAAATGCCAATTTCAGTATTCAATACTCAGTAGTCACTGCTATTTATCGCTCATGTCACACCATGGGACTAGAGCAAACCTTTGGGAAGACTTAAAAGATAATCAATGACCAACTTTGACAAATGTTAATGCTTCAGCAAAAGCCATTTATCTTACACTGTCATAACACAGCAACTGTGAAAGACCTAAAAGGGTGCCTCCCCGCAGCTGTATTTATATTTTCAGTCTCAAAAGTTATTTAATATAAATCAAAACACATCACTTCCAGTTTTATTCTTAAAGCTTTGGCCTGTAAATTAAAAATCCTATGAGACAAAGCTTTAATTGTAACAGCACCGTCTTCTTTAAAAAAACCATCTTTGTGCAGGGCTGTAAGCAGAGATGTAATAAGTAAATCAATAGAAACCATTTTATTAGAACAGATATTTTGCCCTTGGAGTAGGTCTGTGCCTCCACCTGCCTTCCCCAGCCACGCTTCAATCACAGCACTATTTTCTACTTTTTGGGTTCATATAACAGATTATTATGTTTTCAGCACAACATATGCAGTCAGTAACCGCCTCAAACAGAAGCCCTGAATAACCTTCTTAATTTCTCCTGTGCAAGAGAAGAACAGCAAGGCAGGGTTAGTAACAACGCTCACCACTGAGCAGCTGCAATATTCCTTACGGATGCCAGTTCTCTATCATGGACCACCAGTGACAGTGCCCAGTCCACCCCAAAAATATCCCAGTTTTTATACCTTGGACTAGACTGCATCTCTCTGCACCCAATACACACCTGTGACACACTGCCTCCTTCAACACAGAGTACCTAAAGAAAAAGGGACGAGTAACTCTGCCAACAGTGACACAACTTTTCACATGGACTTTAAGAGCCACGTTGAATGGTCACGTGCAGGCAGTTTGTGTGTTACCATATCAACATCCCATTTAGCCTCCAACAATCATAGAATCACAGAATTGTCTGGGTGGGAAGGGATCTTTCAGATCTCTGGTCCAACCATCATCCTAACACTGACAAAAACCATCACTAACCCGTGTCCCTCAGCACCATGTCTGCCTGACTTTTAGATACCTCCATGGATGGCAACTCAACCACTTCCCTGAGCAGCCCATTCCAAAACTTAATAACCCTTTCAGTGTAAAAATTTTTCCTAATATCTAATCTAAACCTCCTCTGGTGCAACTTGAGGCCATTTCCTCTTATCCCATCGCCTGTTCCTTGGGAGAAGAGGCCGACCCCTGCCTCTCTACAACCTCCGTGTTCACTTTTTGAACAATCCCAGTTTCAAAACCGAGTGAGCAGAAAGCAAGCAGCTACCTGTGGGCTCCTCTAGGACAAGAGCTGTTGAGCAAAGTCAGCTCCACACTAAGGTCACAGGCAAGAACAGACTTGAACACAGTAAGCAGCTGAGGGTACAACTTCATGCCTCGTTGAGTCCACGTGGAGTGTTCCAACAGCAAACAGGACACTGAACAGACTCTCACAACCGCTTAATAAGAGTTTGATGTGGGTGGCCAATAAGCCACAGAGAAATCATGAAAATCAGAAGGGCAGATTGAGAGCCACACACATGCTTGGGTGTGGTGTGTTTAAAGAAGTTTAAAAAAGGTGTGGTTAAAAAACCCTGCTATCAGCAAGCACTCTCCTGTAAAAGGTAACTCGATAGAAGACCCTTGCAAGTCAGACAAAGCCTGATTTATGTTCTCCCTCAATGCAGTTTTGATTTACTTTAGTTTTGTTTCTCTGCTTTGAGACACACAGCTGAAAAGCTGAAATTTTTATATCCCTGTTTTCCTGTGTAGCACCAGCCACAGCTTGAAGTAAATACACGGTGAGAACGCAAGGTGAGCGAGGATAAAACATCTCGCCTTGTCTGTCCACACAGAGACTTCTGGTCTACACAGGTCTCTAAAATGAAGCCACTGAGTCTGGGAGACAAGCCCGAGTCTGGCAGAGCTCCAGAGGGGCTTTCCTGAGGCTTCAATCTCCAAGTTTAAAAAAAAAAAAAAATGCTTTGAAAACAGGGGAGTGATTTTTTTTTTCAAATCTTGACAGAATCCCAGAAGCCATTCCCTTGAGATTCACTCCAGTGCTGCCCCTCTGCACCAGGACTAAGACTGCAAATATCAACATGACTTCCTGTATGGAATGAACTTGGTGCAATTAGTTATCTACGCAACCACCACTAAGGGATAAGTTGCTGTTTGTCAAGGAAGTAGGAACACATGGAGAAAGATGCATCCACACCAGGCACCTCTTGCCAGGGACCACGCTGTACACTCAGGCACCAGCTGGAACCAACTGCTTTAGTATCAACACAAGACTATGACGTGCAGCTTGTTCCAGGTTAATTGGGGAAAAGCAGAGTAAAACATCCATTCTGATCAGCCCAGAGCAATGCTGACTTTTGAGAAAGCTGGAAACACAAAGTACATGAAAAGAAATACCCTCCTTTTCTGGAAAGAGACACTGAGTAGCTACTACTTCCTTCTAGAAGACTGAGGGGGGATCTAATCAATGTCTATGAATACTTAAAGGGTGGGTGTCAGGAGGATGGGGCCAGTCTTCTTTCAGTGGTGCCCAGGGACAGGACAAGAGGGAACAGGCACAAGCTTGAACATAAGTTACATCAAAACATGAGGAGGAACCTCCTTCCTTTGAGGGTGGCAGAGCCCTGGAAAAGCCTGCCGAGAGAGGCGGTGGAGTCTCCATCTCTGGAGACATTCCAAATCCACCCGGACATTTGCCTGTGAAACCTGCTCTGGGTGACCCTGCTCTGGCAGGGAGTTGGACTGGATGATCTCCAGAGGTCCCTTCCAGCCCCATAGCATTCTGTGATTCTAGCAAAAGAGCTTGTGCAAGGACTGTCTCACCTGAGGTTTAACATTCACCGCCTCTACTGCATTTTCATTCAGCCACTTTGCATCAACTTCCACATCAAAATGGCCAATATTACACACTATGGCATCATCCTTCATTTGCTCAAAGTGCCTGCAAAAAAAAAGTTATATCAAAAAATAATGCACAAAAAAATTCTTCTTCAGCACACGAAGATGCTCTGGTCCATAGCTCTGCTCAAGAAGCGAAAATCGCCTGGCTCACTGACTGTACTTGACTCACAACATGTGTAGGTCTGGTAATCTTCCAAGCATCTGAAGTCTACTTGAAAAAAAACTCTCAAGCTTCTAGGGAAGGGCACTTCAAGGATATAAGAGAGAAATATTTTCCCAGCATGGAAAGTAAAACCATTTTGTTTAATTGGTCAAAACTGAAATACCCACAGTTATTCTCTTTCCTACATGAAGAAATCATTTTCTCCATGACTTTAAAGTTTCCAGCAGTTTTACATCTCTGGAGACTAACGCCTTACCTCTTCCTCTTCCCACTTTATCTATCTTCCACTACAACATGTACAATCATAATGACAAAGACAGGAATGAGTTTGCATAGAGTGGAGGTGCTATAAATTGAGATCTAAGAAGCGATAACAAAAAGACCGTGGGGTAGTTTATTGAGAACAGGCTAGTTTCAAGCCTGCTATGTGTATTCACAGATGGAATCACTTTCAACTTTAACCCACCTCCTCTTCTGTTCACATTTATCTGTCCTAACACAGAATTTAGCCCTGATGCTCTCATTCTCCAGAAATCTATCCCTCCACACCTTTTGTTCCTCCATCCTTACGTGCTGTAAGACAGGAACAATTGCAACATGACAATATCCAACAGAACTGAAAAAACCAACGCCCTGATTTCTCACTAAATTGATGCTAAATTCTGATATCCAGAAATGGGACTGTGTGCTAACCCTCACCATACAGCTGACAAGTTATGATTGTATTTAAATAATTTAACTGTACAGGTATGCTTTCACTAAAGCACATGGCTAGACCATACCTGCCCTGAATAATGTCAGTGCAGCCAGTGGTGGTAACGAAGATATTGCCTTCTTTGCAGGCCTCCTCCATAGTTGTAACTTCATAACCTGAAAAGAAAGAAAAAAAAAAAAAAAGTTATTCCTCTACCCAACCAGCAGCACTTAAAGTGGGCCACAACATTACAAGTAGAAAAGTACAGAGAAAGTATAAGAGAAGTCTGTGCCAACACCTTGGAGAACGCAAGGCAGTGGGCGTACTGGTCCTACTAAATACCAGTGGAGCACAAAAATATCCATCCCTCACCTATTTCCAATCTGTAGATCTATACGTTCAATGTCTTACGTCCCCAGGTGTAGTACCTGGCACAGCTCTCAGACCGGACTCAGGGGGTCAGTTTTGCAAAGGAAAGAGCCCCCACAACACCCACAGGCTCTTGCCAGGTGTGAGCACAAATGGGATAAACTGGTACCAAAAAACCATGGTTACACAAGGCACCCACAGAAGAGGAGCACAGCCTCCAGAGCACACCATGAGCACACCTGGAAAGGCAGACAGCATGGTACAGCTCTCCGAAACCATCGGGTGTTTTACTGGGGAGATGTTCTAGTGAAGTTTTAACCCACACTGGAGGTTAGAGTTGCACAACTTGAAGCTAATGAACCCATTCCAAACCAGGCTTACAGGGCCATGAAACGGGAGGCTCTATATCCTTGACTCCGAACACATCCTCAAGGCCTGTACTAATAAACTCCTTTCCCTAACTGTAAGGAAAGAATTCCTACAGTTAAACTGGAGTCACCTCTACCTCAACAGGGGCAGGGCTGACACTCACTGAAACTTTCTTGGCTACCTATCATTTATTGCTCTACGCTGACATGCGGAGACCCCCACCAGATGCATCAATTCTGCATCTCCTCTGGTTCTCACCCTCCATGGCTGCCTGCAGGGCGTTGATGGGGTCGATTTCAGTGATGATGACTCTGGCTCCGAAGCTCCGCAGGGCCTGGGCACAGCCTTTGCCCACGTCACCATAACCTGCCACGACAGCTACTTTTCCAGCAATCATGACATCTGTAGCACGTTTGATGCCATCGATGAGGGACTCTCTGCAGCCATAAAGGTTATCAAACTTGCTCTGAGGAAGAAAAAGGAGCAGTTTCAGAACAAAGTCATTCAAATAAGAATTACTCAAAGAAACAAAAATGGGACTTATATGCAATTACTACAAACCAAGAGGCTGACGGTCAGCTAAACAGTTTAACCAGTTAGGGATGGGAAGAAGATAACATGCTTTGATGTTTTTATTTATCCAGTTTCAATCTATAGAGTTATACCAGACACAAGCTTCAGCACACCCCTGGTGAGAAGCATTTCATAAATATGTTGTGTCTACTGACTAGGGCTTGGACATCTTAAAAGCTTGTCAGAGGTAACCTGAATTTAGTAAAAGCAGAAACAATTCTTACACACAGAGGTAAGTCCAAGTTCTTTAACCAGATGTTCATGAGTTCTCTGCTGCTGTTTATCAATGAACTGAACCAAGTGCCACAGGTAGACAAAAGCCACCAGCAGATTATCTGATCATTGGTCAGCACGTTCTCTTATCTTTGCAAGACACCTTCCCATGCACCCTGCAGAGTTGTCCACATTAACCATGAGAAACTGGTTCCTGCAGCCCAGGAAGATCAAAATTGGATCTTCCCCCAGGAAGAGTTACACTAACACTGCCAGACCTCACCCCTGCTCAGATCTAGAAAAATCCAGCAAGTAGCCATTCACAATACTGCTCACTGCAACCAAGAACCCCTGGATCTCATCTCCTAACGCCCCATTGCACAACATCCTCCTACTGTAACATTAACCCATGAGCTTAGCAGCCAGAGCTCCAAATCAAAATCCCCTTGCTAAGTCAGATGTCAAATAGTACTGCACTTGAACATCTTCCTAAACGCAGAAACACATATTGCTGGACTGATTTTTGTAATGCTCTTCCTTTTTCTCCATGGGCCCTTAGTTCTGACTAAGAGATTGGTCATATAACACATGTGATTTCCTGAGGAGTTACAGAAGCCAAGAATTTAAAAAAAAAATAAATCTGGCTACCAAAGTCATGTTATGCTTCCCAAAGCAGGGGTATAACTCACCACTCACAGTAAAATTCTAGCCTCAAAGCCTGCCCTGTGCTTTCTACAGCCTTACATCGCCAATCACTCTTGCTTTCTCATGACACAGGTAGCACCCTGTCTGCTATAAGCAATCTTTAAGACTGCACACTTAGATGTGAGTAGAGGCACTGATCCTTCAAATTGGGCCCACCTGGCAGCTCTGGCTGGTGCCATCCAGCATGTGTAAGGTGTTACAGTTTGGTTTGCAGTCTAGATCTTACAACTGCAACATTTTTAATAATAAAAAAAATGCAAAGTCCTCGTATAAAAACGTTGCAGCTATGACTCCAATGCACCATCTGAGCAAGTTACAAGGTTTATTGTATATAGTATTGTTTATTGTATGTACTATTGTATATAGTGGCGTATCCCTCCCAGCCTCAGAAGCTGGCTGAGGTCTAATGTGTAAGAAGTTATCCTTCAGATCCAGAGGTTCCCGACTCAGTGCCTGTAAGTCTCATCACAGGCACATCTGTCATAAGTATTTCAGAAAATTTCTGTTACCAATCCTTCACATTCCAAAGCTAGTGCTGGTTGGTAATCCACTTTCCTAGATTTCCCTTGCAGTATAAGCCTTCTTACAGAGGAAAACAGCATGGTCAGATTTGATTCCTCATCACTGAATTCCCCAATTGCAGTCAAAGCTTTCCAGGCGCTTGTGCATTCCCATGGAGGGAAGGCAGCAGAGTGTCAGAGGCAGACACCTGTACCACCCAAAAATCCACATGAGTGGCAGGAGGGAAGAACAGAACTGGATGCCACCCGCCTTCTCTCTCCAAATACTAGTGCAGGAACCTGGCACCAAGTGAAAATACCAAAGCCAGAGAGCAGGATTTGTCAGCTCAGTCGTATGTCTTCCTGGAGATCTCTAACCGTGGTTAGTACAAGTCTTTTACTACATAAATACCAAACAGTGCTTGAAAATAAGCACTTGTTTAGCACTAGAATAAAGTGAGTTCAGCCCAAATCCACTCAAGAGACTTTTTTAGAAACATCTGAATTTCCAAATCTATTAATACTGTTTAGTAGACATTACGCAGGAGGCACAAATCTAGGTGAAAAGGATGCAGAGAAACAAGCTTCTTCCAAGATCAACTGGATTCCAGCCCACTAGCTATGAAATAAAAATGCCAGATGCCTCTTTGTAAGCAGAAAGGAGAGAGTCTTCAGATTGCAAACTGCAGAGAAAGGAGGCCAAACAGTGAGAACCGCCATGGCCAACAGGATAATGTTAGTATGATAAATTGAAATAGATTTAGCAACTAGATTTAAAAAACATCTAGATGCATAAACTTTGAGTGCACCTGAAAATCCCACTGTAATTCATCTGTATCCAAAAACCATCAGCAGCCTTTAAACACCGTTCCCCCTCATCCCTCACTCAGTTCACCAGGATTTGTCTCAGGAAGCAGTAATACAGCTAAGCAAGGAATAAATTCCTCCTGCAACTGCAGAGACAACTTGTCAGATCAACTGACTTTTACCAGCCACAAGCTCACATAGATCACACTTTCGCAGCTGGTACCTGTCACCTGCCTGTGGGCTTTAAGCTACTCAGGACATGCCCCTTGCCCCAGGGGGGCAAGTGTACCCAGTGTACACAGGAGCCATAACTTCCAAAGGTTGTTTTCGCATTATTAAAATGCGGGAAACGCATGTCCTTGCATGCAAAAAAAGCCCCGATGTTCTGAAAACAGGGTATTTACAATGGCATGGCCCATTAGAGACATCATGGGCTCACTTCAAGGATACGGTGAAAATGCGTTCAGTATCCAGGTCAAGAATAGTTCAGCAAGACAAGGAATACTTGGATGGGAATGACAACATCCCAACACCAAACTGGTCAGACAGCAGAACACAGCAGAAGGGCTCCAGCTGCATTACCTTGGTGACAGAGTCGTTGACATTGATAGCTGGCACTTTCAGGGTCCCATTGGCCTTCATCTTGTACAGGTTGTGAACTCCAGTGGTTGTCTCTTCTGAAATACCTCTGATTCCTGTGGGGAGAGCAAAAGGATTTGCCATAGTTGGAGTTAACGCTGCTGCAAGGCAACACATCCAGGTGCCGGGAGCATCCTCTAGAGGCTGAAGTTAAACAAACCCTTTGCAGGAAGCAGGGAAGAGAGAAGAACCCTCATTTGGATCCTCAAACAGTAGTTTGAAACTTCAAACCAGTTTATTCCCCTACAAGGCAATTAGAAGAGCAGGACAAAAATATTCTTTGGAAAAACGGAAGAGATCATCTCTAGACCAGGGAATCAGGAAAGACCCCACTCTTTCCTCACAAAATGACCAAAAAAATCTTCTGCAAAAAGGACAAGATGTTCACCTCAGTGATGTTTCTACAGCCTAGTCCATTCCTGCAAGGTGGCTTGAAAAGAGACGATACCTAGATAACCACAGTTAAATCTGAAGCACTGGAATCAACTGAAAAAAAAAGTTTAAAATATCAAATACACAGTTCACCATTCCCAATTGTCCTGTTGTAATCAACTTCAGCTGTGATTAAACAGCCAACACTTCCCCTAAAGGTAGATACTAGCTACCTGAAACTTCAGTACTAGCACAACCGAAAAACAGTATTTCAAATATATTCTTGTTTGAAAACAGCCCAGGAGGCAGAGCCCAGAGACAAAGCACTGTCTAGAAACACCAACATCATATAATGGACTAAGATCCTGATAACACAGCAACTGTCAGAGCGTTACCTGCCTCCATATCTCACAGAAAAGACAAAGCTGTGAAAGCACCCCCTGCTTTAAGGGTCCTGGCTCTTCGTGGACCTCTCGACAGCAGCCAATTGTTCAGAAGCGCCATCGCTGCCCACGACTTGCGGCTCTCTCTCCTCTCTCATGTCTCAGTAACACCTCATTGATAAGACCCCATTGCGTAGAAAGCCTGTCTGCACAGAGGGGTAGGCAACTTATGACAAATCGGAATAAATCTGAAACTAAACTATCCAGTCTGGCTGAATTCCCACTGTAGAGGATATGGTAATTATGTTTGTTCTTTAAGGACTGGAGGCACACTGCAAGACAATTATTTTGTTGATGTATGAACTATTGGGAGAAAATAGAGGAATTCTCTTAAATTAGACTGAAACCACCAACATGAGCAGCATCTCTATAAAGAGATCCATGTGGCACTTGGAGCTTATTCAGATTCACAAGAACAGAGAAAATACGAAAATGATGAATACCAAGTTCTACGTACACTGGAGATTTATGTAGAGAAGATATTGCCCTTCCAGGCAAGTGACCTCTCATGGTGACCTCAGAATAAAATCAAAAGAATGCTTGTAGGCAAAAATAATTTTACAGTCATTTTGGCAGAGAAACTCTGAGAAATAAACAACATCCATAAATTGGTCTGTTCGGGCCCTTTTACTGATGAAGCAGGTGACAGCCCAGGTTATCCCATGTGAGAGCGCATCAACAAAAATATTGCTCCTTTTCATGTCATTTTTCTTAATTTCTCTCCTTCCCCATGCAACATATAATCACTCCTAATTGCTAAATATTTTCTTTTTATCTACACTCTACCCACAGTCCTTCCAGCATTTCAAAGAGCTGAGTATTAGCCCCCCTATTTCACAAATAGCAAAAGCAGAGGGGTCACAGGACTAGCCCAAAACCACCAGGCAACGGCAGGGCTCCTCAACCACAGCCCACGCACCTCCTCAGTAGCCAACACTACTTTAGGGATGGGCAAGTGGGAACCAACAACAATAACCCCCAGCAAAATCCCCCAAACTATTTCTGTAGTCCATTAATTTTGGGTGAGAGAAGTGTCCAGGTGCCACCAAGACCTGTGAGAAGTTTATAGGACAGGATGAATAACCACAGAATCCTCTCTCTGGACAGCAGGAGGAACAGGCAGCCCTGCTGGGAGCAACAGCCTCAGCACAGCTTGAGGTGGGAACAGGAACAAAGCAAACAAGACCAGCATCTCCAGTCGAGCAGCTGGCTTTGCCCACAGCGGAAAAATGAAGGTGTCACCCATCTGAGGGGCCTGCAGGCTCCAAGGAGACTCCTTGAAGACCAAGACCCTGCAAGAGCACCAGAGGGCAAGAAGGCCCACAGGTACCTGCGCCCTCCAGGCACCCAGGGGTGCCATGCCTCTCAGGCAGGGCTCTTCAGCAGGCACCTGCACCCCTTGGGCACCCAAAGGTGCTGTGCACCCAGGCATGAGTCCCTAGCAGGTACCTGCACCCTCTGGGCACCCAGGGGTGCCGTGCCTCCCGAGCAGGGCTCCTGGGAGAAGGCAGGTGCTCCACCCGGCAGGAGGAAGAGTCCCGGGGACCGCCACCGGGAACCCAGGGGCTCACGTCACCGCCCGGCAAGGGGGAACGGGGGCAGAAGAGAGAAAAAGGGAATCCCAAATTTGTCCCGGAGCTCAATTAAGTGAGGAAGAAGGAAGCTCGTTACGGTCACCGCCAAAGCCCAGGGCTCGGGCCCGGGACGCGCCACTCGCCCCGCCACCCCCGGGCCCATCCGGCAAACACGTGACCCGCCGCGAGACACACCCCCCGGCGCGCGCTCCGCGGAGCGACAGCGACCCCTAGCGCCGGGACACAGACGCGCGCCCCCCCCCCACACGAGCAGACACGCGCGCGCCC
>JAOXNO010000006.1:865766-885813 GCA_028565335.1 Limnodromus scolopaceus
ACACCCTCCTTTCAGGGAGTTGTAGAGAGCGAGAAGGTCTCCCCTCAGCCTCCTTTTCTCCAGGCTGAACAACCCCAAGAGAGGAACAGTATCTTTTCCTTCCTTTAAAACATCTACGTATCTTGGTTGTGTCATTTCCGTTCTCAAGACACCTAATCACTCCCTCCCATTCCTCTGATTATGCTCTGTAGGCCAATTGAGTAATAAAATACTTAATTCAATAGCCACACGTCTTTGTTTTACCCTCTAATTAGACTACTTGGAAATAATAATAGTTTCTCACCAACCTGAAGGTTTCATTCATGCATTCTCCAGATAACAGGAAGCAATTTATCTTTTCCTACTGACACTTTTGTACATCCCAAGTAAAATTAATCAATTCTGATTTTAAAGCCAATTAGAAATAGATACACTCTGACACCGCACTGTTATCTTCATGAGTGAAATGATGAATTCAGACTCTGATAACAACACAGCACAACAATAATTCTCTTATTTTGACAATTTCAAAATAATAAGTCTGATTATTGCTTTTTTTGAACTAGGTAATCACTGCTGCAATAATTACCTTGTTAACAAAAAGCTCCAGAAGACATAGATAAGAAGAGTTACTTTATAGTTTTTGATAAACTGCCTTGGAATCCAGTAATGAAAAATGATGTGAAAACAAAATATTCCTGCATTTATAAACCACCAGCCTTACAAAGCCTTAAGTCAGCCAGGAGTGTTAAGCCACTGTTAAAGATTTAAAATAGCTTAGCAGCTAATGGAGGCGGATGGCATCTGCTGAGTATTCAACAGTCATTGTGTGATGTTTGCTCGGGGCTGTGTCTAGCCCAAAGTGGGGAAACATTCATAAAAATTGCTTCCACGGAGAGAAGGGTCCCTGTGGTCTCTTCCGGGACCAGCTTTATGTTGTTGACCTCTCCAGTATTAGCAGACTGGACAAAAAAACCACAGAAAACTCAACAAAAACAAATGCTGGTCTCAAAGGTGTGTCTGGGAGGGAGTGACTCCAGTGCAGCAGGACATGGGGTCAACTGCCTTGAGAGCAATTTGGTGGACAAGGTGCTGGGGTCCCAGTAAACAAGTTGAGTCTGAGTCCACCGAGTGGCCCTGTGACAAAGAAGGGCCACTGCATCCAGGACTGTGTCACTGAGAGCGCAGGCAGCAGGGTGAGATGAGGGAACCTTGCCCTTCACTCTGCAGCGGGGTAAGAACCCATCTGCTAGTGCTGGGTCCAGTCTGAGCTCCCCAGTATAAGACAGGCATTGATGTACCAGAATCTGGGGGAGGCCACCAAGATGATCAGAGGTGGAGCACAGGGCAGATGAGGAGATGCTGAGAGAGCCGGTTCTGTTCAGCCTGGAGAAGAGAAGGCAAAAGGGGATCTTACTGCTGTGGGTGGGTGCCAATAAGATGGAGCCATACTCTTTACAGAAATGCACAGGGACAGGAAGAGGGATGAGCAAAAGTTCCTACACATGAAATTCCAATTTGATACTAGGAAAAAAATATTTACTATGTGGGTCACCAAACACTCAACCAGGGCATGAAGAGGCTGTGAATCTCCACCCTCAAAGATATTTCTCTCTTGATTGGACAAGGCCCTGTGCAACCTTATCTAGGTTGGTCCTGGTTCAAGCAGGGGGTGGTCCTATAGGCTTCCAGAGGCCTAAAGTCCTACCAAAATGATTTTGTGTTTATGTGATTCCATCTGGATTTTTGTGTCCTTCACTGAAATAATAATAATTAAAAAATCATTAAACATTTGTCAAGGAGCTAAGAAACTCGGCTGTTTCCAACTCTGGCAGCAACTTGCTGTGCAACCTTTAGTAAATTACGTGATCTTGGAAAGAAGAGGTTTGTCATACGCGAAGTCAGTGGGGATCTGTCGGTTGAGAGTGGAAAAAGGGAGTGAATGAAGACAGGGGCTATTTCAGGAAAGGGGATCCCATACTCTAGGGATAGCAAAATAATAAGGGTGTTCCTCTGAGAGAGCCCAGGGCTTTGAGGTACCAGAGAGCAATCCCCATTCACAGACTCCTGCTCAAAAATCTAATAGAATCACAATATTTTAACAATCCTGCAGGATTTTTTTGTTACCACATGAACGTGTCAAACATGGAAGGGATTTAAACAACTCTGCCATGCAGATCCTTATCCTCAGTGGTTTCCTAGTCAACTCCTAGCACCAACAGCACTAACTTAGCGTGCCAGTTGTGGTTGTAACAGCACAGTTAAGACTGCGTTAGTGATTTGAATATTGTTACTTACAATAGCCCAACTGAGAATAAATGCTATACATATTTTGCCACAAGAAACAACCGCTGTCCCGGTGACCTTGAAATCTGGATTGGACTGAGAAAGGAGGGAAAAAAAATACTATGGATAATATTAAATATTATCTCTCAGAAATGAACTCCCAGAAGCACTGGTTTCATTTTCAAACCTATGAAATGTGAAAAGCTATAAAGTATACACAGTTTTCCTAAAAAGCCTTTGTACAAGATCATCCTGCACAGTAGTAGCAAACTTCCCTGATCTGTTGAGGTTCTTACTAGTCAAGAGAAAGTTATGACAGGGAATAGTAAGAAAATTCCATCCTGTCTGTGTGTCTTCTGCTTCTAGAAGGCATAAGGAAAAAAGAAAATAATCAAGTAGTCTCCTCTTTTCCCTACATAAGTAAACAAAAGTAAGGTAAAATCTTGGATATGTAGCTCTTCTGCCACTCAATTATATCCATCGGTGTTTGCCACATTGTTCTGGTGTTAATTCGTTATTTGTTGTTCTAGTTCACTAATAGGCCATGATTTTTAAAAAGGGAAAGTGATCTCTGAAAGAGTGTGAATGTGAAGATTGCTCTATGTTCATCTGGCAAGCACAAACTAATCAGTAGTCTGTGCACCTGGAATGCATTCTTTTTCTCATGAATTTTACAGAGCAGATAGCGCCAGTGGAACTTGACTTGAGGCACCAGAAGCTGAAAAATAAAGAGATTAGCGTTGCTGGGGTTGAACAACAATCACTTTTCTGAAATGCCAGTTACAAAAGGAGGAAAAAAATGATAACACAGAGGACATCTTCTGTGGTGTCCTTGAAATGAAACACTGAATGCTATTAATTCACATCTGCTTTAGCAACCTTTACCTTGGAAACCTAAAAACCAGTAAGATAAAAACAGAGGCTGCAAATGGCCCCACTGCCCTAGGGATATATGCACATCTGTTGGATTCAATAGGTGTCACACGTACATGTACTTGGGGTAGCATTCAGCTTCTTTCTGCAAACACTAAACTTCTACTAAAGTTAAAATTCATTCAGAGAGCTGGGGTTAAAGGTCAGAGTACACCTAGCTGCAGTTTTGGGAATCAAACAATCTGCAAAAACAAGCCCAGTGGGATGTACGAGCTGGGAGACAGAACAAATACGCTGCAAAGGAAACCTGGCTATGCAGACGTGGAACAACAGCTCAAGTCACCTTATTGTCCTCCCAGGACAGGAATCTGTACAACAATGCATGAGAGGTGACTGTTTATGTAGGTAATGTGTGAAAGAAATTTCTGTTAAGTAAGTCTTGCGGAACTCATTTTTACTGTTACTAATTTGAATAGACCATTTAAATACAGAACTGTAAATATAAGTGGTCAAATATCTGTAAAGGAACATAAAGACTTAAAGGTGCATAGAAAAGCTTTATGACTTCAGTACTCACAGGCTCTGCCTGAGCAGCACCTCTTGTTCTGTGCTGGAATTAAAGTGATTCCTGTGCTGGAAGTTATGTGTATATATACCTTGGTCAATCATAACTGCAGATAATCAGCATTGAAACACGTATGTTATACTGTTATGGGAAAACAATCTGAGTTGTTTTCCTGCTCATCAACAGAAATTCTCACTCAGTTGTAGGCGTGGGATCTTTCTTACCGGAGTTTATGTGTGAAGCAGGGAAGACAAGATGAATTTTCACACCCCTACCAGTTGTAAGAAAATGCTAAACATTGCACTTGTGAAGCATGTAATTTTCCTGAAAAATTGGTGAGGATATTCTCCTCCTCTTTGAAAATTAATGAGTCTTTTCCCTGATTTCAGTGCATGGAAAGTGAACTCTCTCATTTCTGTCAAAAGAGGAGATGTATTATAATTTCTACGTATTCACTTATGCAATAGTGCATTCTAGTTAAGAAAAAATACACTTGAAACAAGAAAGGTTTTATGTAAAGGTTAATATATTGTTGTATTAAGTATCTCCAGTAGATACATTAAAACCACAAAACCTTAACTGCATGTCACAAAGCCCACACTGCTACCACTGATGTTCCACTTGCTTGACTGGCAGAAACTCAGATGACCCAATATGTCCCTTTGTGCCATCAGAAATCTCTCGTTATTAGTGCTACTGTGATAACCCAGCACTGTGGACGGCCAGAGGTTGGTTAAAGTATTCTTGTCACTTCAGAGGAGCGTTAGCCCAGCCTGCAGGGTTGCTTTGATGCTCAATTTTTACTGTAGTGTGTGTATATAGATGTAAACACAGGTATATGTATGCTGTGTGTGTATGTACACATAACTCTCTTCAGGGCCTTGGCCCAGAAGGTTCCTGCGGGTGGTGAGGGGATGACCGGGCCCAAACGCCTCCCTGCTGCTCCGGGCAGCCCCACCAGCGCACGGGCAAACCCCACCCTCGGCCGGGGAACCGAGTGCTGATGAGAAGCTTCCCACCGAGCTTACCGGCGAGCATTCCGCCGAGGCCCAGCCGCAGAAACCGCAGCCGAGGCCGGCCCGTCGCGGCCCGTCCCTCAGGCCGCCGTAGGCGCGCGCGCGGCGCGGAGCACGCCGGGACTTGTAGTCAGCGCCCGCAGGCAGCCGCCCAGCTACTCGGCGCCTGCGCAGATCCCGCCCGACTTTGTAAAGTCGCTGCCTCAGGTTGGTCTCGCACTGGCTGCCATCTTGGCCGAGGGACGGAGGAGCTGCTACGCCGCCGTGCCCGGTGAGGGGAGCGGGACTCCGCGCTACGGGCAGGGTGGGATGGAGGAGGCGGTGTTTAGCGGTGGGGACGGGACAGTGAGGGGGCGCGGGGCGGCTCAGCGGCCCCGGCCGCTCTCCTCGGCTCCGGGCGGCCGCGGCGGCGGAGACAGGGGGGCGCGGGGGACCCCGGCGGGCGTAGGCCCGGCTTCTTGAGGGGCTTCTTGACCCCGGGAGGGCCTCGCTGAGGGAGGCTCCCTCTTCTCTGCCGCGCTGCCCGCCCGGCCCCCGGCGGGGGCAGCTGCTGGGCCGGGGGCCGGGCTGGGAGGGCAGCATCGCTCCTTGCCCGGGGCACGGGGCGGCGGTGCCGGGACCCTGGCGCTCCCCCGGCCGGGACTGCTCGGCCCCGCCGCCCCTTCTTGGCGCTGCCGGCCTTTTTCTACTCCGGCTGGTGGGGGACACCTGCCCGGAGCCTGGGCCGGGGGTGCTCCTTTCCCCCAGCTCCGCGTCGCTTGCTCCAGCTGTCCCCAGCGGTGTTCGTTCCTCGGCCGGACCCCGCCATCCCTTCCAGGCTCCTTGTCGCTGAGATCAGTCTCTAAACCTTCGCCCTCTGAGGGCCTTGGGGATTCGCTCCCGTCAGAGGCTTGGCTTTCCGGCAGCCGTTCAGTGGCACAGCCTTTGTATCCAGCTCCCTCCGAGGAGCCCGGCCCCGCTGCCCCGGGCTCCCCGTCCAGATGGGGCAGCCGCCGCTTCACGGGGCTTCGCTGCCTTTGTCTTGTCAGGGGACAGCCGTGCCTGGAAGTCATGTTTCCCAGCGATAAAGCATGACCGTAGCTGGAGGTTTCTACTGAACTGAGTTCCCTCTTGTAAACACGGCAGAATGGCAGCGCCGGTGCCGCCGCTTTATTTTGGAAACACGGACAAGTTCTAGCTGTTAACTCTCCCGCTTCCAGACAGGGTGTCTGTGACCTTGTGTGGCAGTAGCATCCAGATAAAGGCAGAAGAGGGTGTTTGGGGATGCCTTTATCTAGTTGGCTTCGATAGCCAAGAATTCAGCTTGTCCCAATAGCTGTAATTTGTGATGTTAAATTGACAAAAGAACTTCAGATCTGCGTGTGATGCAGAGAGAAGGGTGGGTGAAGCGTTTGGGATATCCCTTTTCATTTGTGTGCCATCCTTTAACCTTGAAGCTTCAGAGAATATCCCCAGCAAAACTTACATTTATAGCGTAGTTACAGTTGAAGAAATCAGAAACCAGAGTATGTTAGACCCTCTTTTCCCAATACATTGCTACTTATTTTAGTGACTTTCTCATTGTTTTGTTTGGTCTCTGCTACTCTGCCACTCATCCTTTACAAAGAGAAAAGGAGAGAAATGCGGACTGATAATTTGTAAGAAGATGGCCCATGTTGAGAGAATGACAGCAGATCCACCTATTGCTTGTTTGTATTTACCTGAAAAAAAGCATAGATCTTTAAGAAGGAAACAGAAACTGCAAACTGTCTTTGGTTCTGAGAATTTTAATGCTTAAAAAAATCTTGTTTGAAAAAACGTATTTAAATATTTTCTCTCTTCTTACAGTGAAAGTCCAAAGGAGTTCTAATTTAATTATAGTTACATTGCTTATTGCTGCAGCTGTTTAAATCTGGACTTGGTCTAGTGTACATTCTTAGTTGTGGCTTGGCTGACAGTTTTAATCACTGCACTGGATGCATTCACCTCCAAGGGATCATTGGAATAATATGTAGCATTCTGATCCAAAGTGAATCTTCTTGTTTTTAAAACAAAGAACTGATACAGTGCATGTGAAAGATGATGTTGCAGTGGAAAATAACTGAGACTCCTGAGTGCTAACTTTGAAAGCTTCTTACAGATTAAACAGTTATTTTGGGGTTTAAGAGAGATTGAGAGAAGATTATTTATATGAATTTATTAGTTAAGCAGCAGCACCTTGTTTTCTTCCCTCAATTTTCTCTCTCTTCTTACAGTTCTCTTTCTTCTTTGGGGAAACACACCATGTTTTCTTATTTCTTTGTTTCCAGGTTTCACAAAGGTTTGGGGAAGTTAACTGCAGAATAAATAAGCTAGTAGGAAGACAGGTAATAAAGTAGCATGGTGTTTCTCTTGTAGAGTTTAAATTAATCACTATTCCCAAGAAAGCTTGCCTTAGAACTGCCTGAAAAATATGTTTCATGAGATTAATTTTCTTCTATTTTACAGCATATGCAATAGGTAAGTTGCTTCTCAACAGCATTGTCAGTGTGAGTCAATGCTAACATCGAAACAGATATCTTTTGTAAACTTAAGCTGTTTAAACAAAGTGGTAAATGCAATGAACCATAGCAAACTGCTTTTCATGTGACAGCAAAACCAATTTGATTTCTGCTTAAAAGCAAAAGGAAAGGAAAAGCAAAGAAGCAAAGGAAAAGAGTATAGGGTTAGAGCAGAAGAAAAACCCCTTGCAAATGGTAATGATGAAGCTTCTGGGAGTGCTATCACTGGTGCTGTGTATGATTAAGGCTTTCTCTTTGGCTCTCCAGTTATTTTCCTCTAATGTTCTATTTTTTGTCAATCTGTACTTGAGTGTAGTTGAAGGAAGTGGTTTGTGCCCGTACGCCTAAGGAAAGCGGAACCTAGAGGAGAGTATTTGCTTCAGCTGGTTACTGTAACTGTACTTTGCCCAACTAGAGAAGCACTTTGAAGTGTGTGCTCGCCTCAGAAGAGGAAGTAGACAAGCCATGATTATAGTCTGGCTTGGGAGTATTCTGTTTTTCTAGACATTTACTTTTTAGTGTCTCATAAATTTAGTATTTTTAAAGGTTTTAGGCAATCTTTCTTGGGCTTCGTTTGACTGTTACCTGAGCTGTATCTGCATTTTGGAGAAGGAAAGATAGTTTTTTTTCTTCATCCCTATCACCTGAAGAATAAAGCAATAAGGAGTTAAACATTTTCTGTAAGTGTCTGGCATTCAGGTTTTACTTACTGTAGTTCGGAGTTACTGCAGTTGAAGGATTGATCTTTTTCTGTATAAGATAATGCAAATTACACTTAATAGAAATGAAGGTATCATAACAAACTGGGAAAGAGCATTTTAAAGAAACCAAGGCCCTGTTTTGTATGACCAGCTCTTAAGTTATGCCTGGAATTTCTACTTTTACTATACTGGGGCATAGAACAAACTTCTGGTAAAACATCAAGGGCAGATTTTTTTTTTCCCCTCCAAGGAAGCACGATACTAGATCTTGTTATGCTGGTTATTCAAATCATTTTTTAAAACTTGGCAGTATGTTAATATGCTGTTCTCTTTTTTTTTTTACATGTTTTATTACAGTCCTCCCATTTAGAAACTGATAATGCCTGCCTTCCACCCACCTGCCTGAGCTATTCTAAACTCTGCTGGTAGGAGAGGCCCATTGTTTCAGTCGTGAACAGAACTGCTTACGTGTTTGCATTTAAATCATTGATTTTGAGGTTCAGAGCTTACACTTAAGTGGTATTGTTGTGGAGCAACAAAATGCCTATTCAGGTGGATTGTTAAAGTTTTATTGCGTGGAACCCTGTTTTTTATCAAGAAGAAGTAAAAGAGAGGTACCTTACCTTTGACTGGAAATGTGCAGATCTTGGATTGGGTAGGTCAAGATATGAAAGCTGGGTAATATCAACCTCTCCAAAATCTTTGTGCTCTCTGTTTTCTGTTCTTTATAGGTCTAGCTTTTTGTCAAGAGTAGCCTTTAGACATACTTTCTCTCTCTTAGTGTTAGCTAGATACCTGGTAGTCTTTTTAATGTTTAATACTAAGGAAAAGAAAGATCAGTTAAGGTTTAAAGCAATCTTGAACAGAAAATGTCATAGGAAAGTCAGGTCTACAGTCTGGTTGCGATTTATTAATTAATTCATTAAATGGGTAGCTGTTTGCAGTGAAATGTCCCATCAAGAATGTAAAATTTGTGACTGGGAGCATGTTCATTTACTTAAAAATGGACTCTTTGATTCCTTCACTTTCACATGATTGTGATGGAACTTCTGTCCATGTGAGCCATTCCTAAGTGCTTACTGCCCTTTTTAGCTTTTCCTCGTCCAGTACAGTGAGGAAAGGTAAGGGAGACTAGATGCTGAGCAAGTATAAGAGTGTGTACTGAGGCACAGAAGAGTGGATTGTGTTAATTTTTAACATGTTTTTGGTCACTGACCATCCCTTGTTCCTGCTCCTATCCCCAGTGCTTGCTGTCTTTTAATTATATATTAATAATCATTACTGTTGCTTGACAGTTAGAGTGGTCAGATATCCAAATTCTTATTTCTATGCTGCTGGTTTAATAAACTTTTGAATGGATTAAGACCTGTTGCTCCAAATACTGCATTTGTACTTTTCTGACACCTTAATTTTTGCTCTGCCAGTGCCGTGAGGTGCTCCTCTCTTGATTTATTTACAAAGCAGCTAGATGGAGTGAGTATGTTCTTTATAAGGATTCCTCAACTTTAAAGACTTTTTTTTTCTTTGCCTTGTTAGAGCCTGAATTAATTGACCTTTGGATCACTCTGCTTAATTTCTCTATGAAGGGCTTGCCTTTAATAGCGGGTTTATGCCTTGTGTGTATTTCCTTCTGCTGTAAATGTATCGTTTCAGAGACTAGATAAAAAAAATATGGCAATTAATATATGAAAGTGTTTAGAAGGTGGTAATGTGCTTGGTTTAATCCCTAACCAGGTTTGCTAACTTCTGTGAAAGTGATGAGCTGCCTTTTTGCACTGTATTGTACCTGAAGTTGAACACCCTTTCCTATCCGTTCAAGTTGAGACCCCCCGGGGCGATCCTGCATGTGAAGGACACTGCAGTCTATAAAGAATGGGAGAAAAAAGAAAATACAGGAGCTTGAAATATAAAAAGTAACAGTGTGACACTAACTTGTTCTTTATATAAGGATAGCAAAGCTGCTTCTGCTCTTGAATGTATGCGATTCATTCAGTGTGTGTGTTGTCATCAGTGATGCAGTCTTCAAAGCAGCTTCTTATTCCAGCTATTTGAGGGGGAATAACCTGTATAATGAAAACAGGAAAGAGGAGGGAAAGGCTGAAGGTTTAGGAAAACACTCTGACCACCTCACTCTCCATTAAAAGCTTTCTATAGCCATTCAAACTACATAGCTGTCACCTCTGTTTTCAGGTTTTTTTACATTGTGTAATGTTTCTAATTCCATTTAAAAGTCTTCATCACTTAAAGATACAGAGGAAAACTTACGATCAATGGGCAGTACGTCAGCAGGTAATTGGCCTACTCCATTTTGTGCTTCTAAAATTGAATTTACCAGTAAGACATTAAAATATTTTTTTTGTCTTTTGCAAACGCAGCATGTGCTGGATATTAAAATGACCAATTTGTTAAACATTTGCCTGGAACAAATCTAGTCCAGGTCAATGAATAAGCTATCACAAGGCAACGGTGTTCGCATTGTTCATCTTTTTGCGCGCCCATGGAATCGGTGTATTTAACCCCTGTCCTGAAATCTAGGCTGGGCAAGAGGATTTGCTCAGTGAGGAAACCTGTTGTCGTTGCTGGTGCGTAGTTAGGGATTCTCAATGGTTTAAAGGTTTTAAACATAGTCCTCTGAGGTGTGACATACTGTTACTTTTTTCCTTTCCCTTCCTTTCCCTCTCTTCAGGCCCTCAGAACTACAAGATTTGTATGGCGGTAATAACAATTAGAGTTTTTAAAGCAAAAGATAACATTTAAGAAAAGTCTTGCTTTCATCTGGGATGTGAACATGTGAACAAAATAGCGTGGTCCTGATGATGATATTAGAGGTGAAAATGCTCTCAGAGTGATGTTTGTTCGCTTTGTAGCTGTGCCCTTCCCAGTGAACTGTATGTTTGAGTGTAGAAGATACCAACAAAATGAAATTCACTGTTATGGGTGGATGAAGTGGGAGTTAAGAGGGGAGGGACTTTGTGGACAGTAATAACAGTAGATCTAGTGTTGGAGAAAGCCCGTGCCCCTGCTGGAATTTCCTTGCTTTTTGGAATTTTGCTTCCTATTTTTAAAGTAGTAAACTCTGAACCTTTATATTTTGTAGTCCTACCTTCATGACTTATAATCAAATGCAGAAGGGTGCTTATGTGTTACAGACGAAGTAAATGGTGTCTGAATGAAATTCCCTCACGTGAGTCAGACTTGGTTTGTATCTGGAAGAATATAAAACCAGCTTTGCTGCTTAAGGAGGTCATTACGTTAGAACCCTATGGGCCCATACTTCTACTCCAGTATGTGGGTACCTCTTTGGTTTGCCACATAATGCATGGACAGGTAAGCTGTGAAGAGGTGTATGTATGGTGTGATAAGTGTGTTCACACTGAATTACATTCCTCGTACAGAATACTTTGCCAGGGCATGCAAAGTATGCCTGGTTTATTACAAAAAAAAAAAAAAGTTATTTTGCAATTATCAGAAGCCCTAGGCTTTTTTTTTTTTCCCCCTGAAGATTTACTGAATTTAAACAGGTCAGCAAGTGTCAATTTAGCACTAGAATTAGCACACAGATAGGAAAGGGCTGTGGGACTGGGAGGAGCACAAAGGGGAAGGTGGGACCACTCCTTCAGCAATCTCCAGCTGCCAGAGCAGAACTTGCCACCGGCGCTCCCCTGATATCTCCAGTGACAGCCAGTGCTGTCACTCCTACTGGGCAGTTACCTCTGGCTCACGCTGTAGTTTAGGGGACAGTTCTAAGCTTCATCACAGACCTGTGGGCTTTGAGTTGTGTCCCTGCAGTATGGTGATTCCCTTGAAATTGAAAGATACAATTCATGTTTGTTGTTAGCAGATAATCCTGTTCTTTTTTTTTTAAATGTGCAATTGTCAGTTCTTCATATAGAAGATCTAGGACATAAAGATTGAAACTTTCATTCAAGGGTTTTATTTATTACTACAGTCAGAAGTCTTGGGTAACCCAGCATTTCGGAAAAGAAGTCTACTTTATCTTCTGATAAAGGGCAGAAGGGTTTTAGGGCAGCCCCACAAAAAAAACCCCAAGTTAAATGGAAGTGCTGAGAATACTGAAATAGCGGTGCAGTTTTCAGCCATCTTTTTCCTGTAGTGTCTGTCCTGTTTTTCAGAGAGGTGTGAGCTGGGACGTAGCAGGCAGCTGCATTTTGCAGGGTTGGGCTGGTTGTGTTGTCCACTCCTGGCTATGCTTTCACGTTGCCATCTGGTCACTTACAGAAGATTCCCAGGAAGCAGGTGATGAACTCCTTTTGCAATTAGATAACATGAAGGTGATTCCTCTGGAACTCAAGATTTTGCTTGCAGAATTTTGCAGTTTTAAAAGAAGAGAGTGACCCATAGTAGAGTTTTAGATATTTCGGTGCTTACTTAAATAATATCATTTGGGTTTTTTTCCTGAAATTCTCATGCCCGTTTCATCTTTTGGATTTGTGTGCTTTACTTTAGTAATATGTAATTTAGGTTGGAAATCTGCAACCTTTATTTCTGGCTGGCATTCAGTTTAGCAAACAGGAACATCACTTCATTTTGTTGCAAATACAAGGTTTCCAGTTCTAGTTTCCTTGGTTGTTTGTAATGCTTAAGAGTATTCGGAGAAACAGCTTATTTTTCTTGTGGAGCAATGTATGTGTATTCATACCTTAATAACTAGTTAACTGTAAGAATTTCAGTGCATTGGCTACGGTAGTTCTTGTTCTTACAGCCGAGTCAAAGTTAATCAAGAGGAACTGTGTCTTACACCATTAAATTTGCTAAAGCAAGTACAAGCAGCAAGTGACAAAGGACTTTCTTTTTCAAGATATTTCAAATAATCAGGGAATTTGGGAGTCACTGGTACTAGGGAATGACTTATCATTTCTCAGATGAGCTTTGCCAGATGGATTGCAGGTCTGCACAGTCTGTTTTGATGTGGTTTATCGCTCAGGTACTAACAGTCACAATCTGTTTAACAGGATAGTTTTTGTCAGGAGATACCATTTGCCAGTAAGTTTCTACTGACGCCTCCCTGGCTCCCACTCTGGGTTCTTGGGAGCAAAGAGGCAGAGGTGTATCTGGGGCTCTCCTCATTGCTGTCCCCTGGGGGGGTACCTTTGTACATTGTGAACCTCCATCTGTGCTATCGAACACTCATCCAACAAGGTGCGTTGTGGGCTGTTCTGTACAGAACATACTAAAGAATCACGTTTGGGTTAATGTAGATACATTTTTCAAAAGCATAACAAAGCTGGTATTTGCTAGATTTGGGTTTGCCAGGTGGCAGGTCTGGTTTTGGTTCTGGGTTTATAGACTGCTAGTACACAACAGCCTTTCAAAAGGCTACTTTTAAAAACATCCTTCAAAACAACTGTAATAGTGGGTGAAGCTGTCATTCTTAATAATTAATTCAGTGTACTTTAATGGCCAAGCGTTCTGTTTTCTTTTTCCATTCCCCCCAGAGTTAAAACCTTTATGTCCGTTTATTTGGATAAGGGTGTGTGTGAACCAGTGATAATGAAACGTAGCCCTGAGAATGGAATGGGGAAATACGCTGAAGCAAGTGTTGAGCTGTAAACAAGAAGAAAAAACTAATGGATGGAGATTACAAAATCCTCTGTAGATGCTGCCCGCTGCTCATAACTGAATCTGCAACTCCCTCCGAAATGACTTGTTTAAAAGCTGCGAGGTGGATGGTGAAACAGAAGGTGGTGGCCTTGTATTTTGTTTTACTGTGAAAGTTTATAATATAGAGATAATATAGACACTTCAGAAGTAAGGCATTTGGAACACATTTAAAAATAGCTGTATTACAAAAGCATTAGTTTTCTTCTGATGCCAAATCACAAAATAACCAGTCAGTCAGTTAAAGCTCAAGTGGTTCTCCAACGTGTCTACTAATCTCAGTCTTTTATCTCTCCTCCCACGAGCACCAAATTAAGTTCTGCACTTTCTGAAATTTGCTCATGAAGGTTAATGATTTCCACCATTTTAATTGGAAAATAACATAAAACTGTAATCTGAACTGTGCTGCTATGGTGAATATTTCTGTACTAACGAGATGTATGCACTGGGAACTGTGAAATGAGTGAAAGTTAGTGGATATGTTAAAACCATAAGGCTAAAGTGGTAGAACAGCTCATTGATAGGAATTTTTCAGCTTGGTATACAGCTATATTATGCCTCCATGGCCCAGGAACCCGTCCATATCATTGGGATTATTGGCAGCATCATTTTTGTTTGATTTTAGTATCATAAGTGGAACTCCGTTGCCAGTCTTTTCCACTGAGGTTTGGATTAATTTACATAGATACCTAGGAGAAACTTTTAGAAACTGTTAGAGGATCAGCATTCTCTAAGTGACGCTCCAGCCCAAATCTGTCACACATGGGATATTTTTAATGTGAAATAGAGTAATTAGTTTGGTTGAAAGTACTGCCGAGATTGGGACAGAGGCTTTAGAGATGCATGGGAGAGATATGGAGCAACATAAGGGTAACTGTCCAGATTTTTTTGGGGAAAGTGAATGCCATATGAGTTAAAATGAAGGAAATTCTTAAAGGTATGAACAGTTGGACAACTGCCAATAGCAAAGTGAAACATCTTTTTGAATAAACAGAGTATTAACCATGATAATTCAATGACTTCCCTATCTCTGATGTTATGTAAATAACAAAGGGGTACCACGGGTTCCAAGGCAGTGATATGTGAATGCTTTATGAGCTTTATTATCAGGGCAAAAGAAAATGTAAATAAGCCAGGAAAGCAGTGTGTGTATGCAGTGTCCAGGAGGGTTCTTTCTGTTGGGACAGTTGAACTTGGCCTTATTTTTTGCGTGTTTTTCTATTTCACATTACCTGGTTGCAATTAGTCGAAGCTGCCTAACAGTTTGATATGTGCAGCCTTGGGTGTTTTGAAGAAGATGGACTCAAGCTGTTTGCGTTGCTCTTTATAATAGACAGCAGCAATAAGGCCAGTGGAATTAGTTTGTAAAAGCAAGAAAAATTACCTAGTGTAGGCTTGTGCATTGAATTTTAATATAGGACTTGGGAAAGGCCATAGAAATTAAAGTCGTGCCACTCAAGATGAAGATTACTGAACCTGAAGAAGGTGCATGCTGGCTTATGCAGTCTGTGCCTTTCTATTGAAACTAGTAAAACTTAGGCAGTAATCAGTAACTGGGCTCTGAAAGGGAACCTCAGTTTGGAAAAAAAAAAAGCGTAATCAACTTGGTAGATGTCCCTTCAGAGGAGGAATCTGCTACAAAACAGAGGCCTAAAGAGAACAATCAGGAAGAATGGCGCAGGTACAACAGGAATTACTGAGTTTGTTTTAGGGAAGTCAAAGAATCACAGAATAATTAAGGTTATAAGGGACTTCTGAACGTCTGCTTAAAGCAAGGCCAGTTGGAGCAGTCACTAACGTGATGTGTTCAGTCAGGTTTGGAATATCTCTGAGGACAGTGACTTAACCTCTCTTGGCAAGCTTCTCCACTTTTCAACCACCTCACAGTAAAATAAATAACTAAACCCTCTGTTTTTAAGTGGAATTTCCTGTATTTTATTCTGTGCCCACTGCCTGTTGTCCCATCACTGTGCACTGCTGGGGGAGAGTCCGGCTTCATCCTTTTTTAACCCTTTATATTCCCTTCAGATATTTATACACACTGGTAAGGTCCTACTGAGCATCCTCTTTTCCAGGCTTAACAATTCCAGCTCTCTCAGCCTCTCCCCGTATGTCATGTTCCAGTCACTTTGTCATCTCTGTGGCACTGTGGTGTCACTCCAGTATGTCTGTATCACTTTTGATTTGGGGAGCCTGGAACTAGACACACTAGCACACCAAATGTGGTCTCAGCAATGTTGAGTAGAGGGGAAGGACCACCACCTTCATCCTGCTCGTGATGCTCTTCCTAATGCAGCCCAGGGTGTTGGAGACCATGTGTTTTTTTTGCTGCAAGGAAGCATTGCTAGTTTGTGTTCAACAGGACTGGTGTTTTCTGCAAAGTTGCTTTCTGTCCAGCTGCTCCTCAGCCTTTACTGGTGCACAGGCTTATTCCTGCCCAGGTGCAGAACTTTGCACGTCCCCTTGTGGAACTTCTGCCTTATCAGCGTATTTGCTGAGAGTGAGCTCAATCCCGTTGTCCAGGTCATAAATGAAGACGTTAAACAGTAGTGGCCACGTATCTCCCCGTAGTACAGCACTAATGACTGGCCTCTCACTGGTCTGTGCACCGCTGACCACAGCCCTTGGAGCCCAACAGGTCTGCCAGGTTTTCAGTCCGCTCCACAGTCCTCTGTCTGGCCTGGACTTCGTGATAAGGATGTTATAGGAGGCACTGTCAAAGACAATCAGCATCCACTGATGTCTTCTCAACTCCCAAGTCGTCTTGTCATAGAAAACTGTCAGGTTGGTCAAACATGATTTCTCCTTCATCCATCCATGCTGACTAATCCAAAAAATCACCTTCTTGTCCATAAATGTTTGGAAATAGCTCCTGTGACCATTTGCCCCCTGGCCTTGAGATGAGCCTGTAGTTTCTTGGATGTTCTTTCTTGCTCTTTTGAAGAAAGGAGGGTGTTTGCTTTATCCAGTTTGCTTCTGCAGTGCTTGACAGCATGGAGGGTCACTCAGAAGGAGTCGAGTGACCTTTTCACTTTTACATGCCACAGAATGGGCCTCACCGAGCTCAAATATGACTTCAGAGATTTACCAGAAATTTTAGTTTTGACAAATTATTTTCTCTAGCACAGAGAATGAATGGGAAAAGAAACTTCAGTTTTTCAGCTTCTCTGTAGATGCTCCCCACTTCTTGAAATTTATCCTCTTTGTAAAAAGAAACGTTTGTATTTACACAGGTAGGGGTATTCAGTTACTTCTCATCCTTCCCCATAAAACAAGTAGTTCTGAGGCCCAGCTCATTGCTTAGGTCTCGAAGAAACACGATCTCTTACCCTATTCGAAAACACAAATACTTGGTGCTTATGACAGCATTTCTTAAACCTGCAGCATTAGTCATTCAAGTTAAATAGATATATGCTTTAAATTCAATCTTAATCTGTTTGAATAAAAAGATCCTTATTATTTACTTGACTGTAACTGCTGTGGTCATTCCAGTAGTTTTGCAGAAAATTTTTCTAGTCTAGGTTTTGTGCAGGAGAAAGCACATCTATCCCAAAAGCAGATCTCCCCCAATGATGGAGAGTTGGGAAACTTCAGGAATTCCGTTTTATATTTTTATAAAGGAAAGCATTCTGTGAAAGAGTCTCCTCTGAAACTGTCAAAACAGTAAAACAGAAAGTAGAAGTGTTGAATCAAAGTGAATAGGAATATTCATGCGTGGAAATACCTATATCCACCTTCACAGAATTAAAGAAAGAGAACAGAAGTTCAAAAGAAGGAGCTGGAGTCCGTGGTCAGCTGAGACCTGTGGTGGGTTTCCATATGGCCAGAATGGGAACAGGGAGGAACAGGTGAAGGGGAAGCAGGGAGCGCATCTGCATTAGTGTTTTAATTGTTTTAATTTGGGCATTTGGAAATGAATGCTCTGATTGTTCTCACAGACTGTGCTTTTGATTTGACTTGTGAAACGAGCCTCGATCAAGGCAGCTGGATTGTTGTTTGGTGAAACTAAACTGGAAGCTGCAGGTCAAGTGGTGTGGGGCTATAAGGTAAGGGGAGAGCTCTTCCAAAATGAAACTCCAGCAACGTATCCAGTGTCGATACGGGATCTACAGACCTGTCTTTGTTCCTCACTCCACTCCTGTCACTGCTCTGATTGCCAACATGGACACAGCACGCAAAATCAGATTGAGGAAGGTACAGTGAGAGTTCAAAGACTGTCATTGCTGGGAAAAGGCTGTTGCCGTTCTGAAAGAATCCATAACAAAAGAGAGACAGGTCGACTCTGGTTGTTTCTGAAAGGTGTGTGCAAGGAGATGTTGGAAAGATTAGTGTAGAGGGGGTGAAAAAGGGGTCTGTTACAAAATAGGAGTCTGTCTTGGCAAGTGTTTCCCTCAGTGAAGCTTAGAAAGCCATAAGACAACACAATAAGCTTATACAAGGGATAGGCCTATTTTTAAATACAACTTTTAGAAAGGAATTATTTTAATTTTCCTTGAATGTGTACAATATGAACGAGTTTAAAATTTGAAGAAGGAGTAAAAGTCTTCAAGAAGAAAAAAGAAACAACCAAAAAGGAACCTAGACTGATGGAAAGGGAAGCATTTATATGGATTTTTATTGACAAACGATGCAAGGAAAGACACATCCTAAGGTGTTAAAGAAATAGGTGTAACATTCACTAAACCCAGAATTATTTTTGGAGCACGGTGAGATGGAGAATGCTTCAGGAGGAGTTAGGTTAGGAGCTCAGTCTTTCAGTTGAGAGCCATGTGATATGAAAGTTCAAACATATACTGGGAAAATTATTACACTTCTAAGAATTAAATCATGTAACAAAATAAATCTTGTCATACAAAATGTGTTTCTTTAAGAACTATTAGATTTGCCCTCTGGTTTTAGTAAAGCAGTTTGATTTATGGTGGGCATGTCCTGAAAGAACTAAATTATCTTGACTGTGAGAAATCTCTTATGAAATTAAAGCTGGCTTGTAATTGAACTTGATTGAAAGGTGACTGCTTAGGGTAGAGGAGGTGGTTGTCTTTGGGGTTCACCTCTTTCACTTTATTCACTCTATTTCTCCACATTACTGCAAATACCGAGAAGAATACAATTTTTAGGGAATGCATTTTTAGGTAACTTAAAATATTAACTTTCCTGTTAAATACGTTTTGTTTCTCTTGATATGTTTTAGCAGCAGTATGGCAGGGATGTGCGAAAGGCCTGAAATGTTAGGAATGTAAGGAATATGTGCACATTTATGCATTAGGAAATACACACGAATTAGGATATGTGTTTCTGTAAATCCACAGAGCCACTCACTTGTTGTTACTGTATCTGGAAACAGGAATATCTATTGAGATACCTTTGTTACAGTTTGTATCTTGCTCCTAGTTTATTGCACTGAACAACTGAAGGTATTTGTGAGACTCTGAGCAGCTTGGTCTAACTTTGAAGTTGGCCCTGTTCTGGAAGGGTGTTGGACAGGGTGACCTCCAGAGGTCCTTTCCAGCTTAAATTATTGTGTGGTTCTATTAAAAATAAAATAATAATAAAAAAAAAAAACTTTTGGGAGGAAATTAGAAAGTAATTCATAGAAGTGTGTTCTCATTTTAAGATACCCTTGTTTCCTTATGTACTCTTTCAGTAACGCATTTATGTTATTTTCAGGTCATTTTTTTGATAGTTTTTTTTAAAGGATAGGGAAGAACAAAAATATAGGTAGGAGGGTTCTGAGAAGTAAGATATAAATGCTGCTTGACAGCTGTTTAGACTATGTCCAGAAATATCTGAGAGTAAAACCAAGCAAACTTTTCTCATCCCGTGTGAAATTTTTCACAAGGCTTTAAAGTCACTGACTCTCCCTGTCCTTTACTTTCTAGGCAAAATTTGGGGTTTTATGGTGTATTTTTTATCTTTCAAGTTTTGTTCATGTGTTTTATATGAAATGAATTTTAATCCTTGAATATCTTTGTTTTAAATATAGAAATGTTAATTTATGGTTTTCCAGACTATTTCTGCTCTCATCTTGCATTTCAGGAAAACTGCAAATAGATGGTTAAAGGGAGCTGATTCCTTCCAAGCAATGATCAGTTAATAGATTAAAAGTAAAAGAATTGCATAAAGAGGGAAAAATACCTTACAATTTTGACTTAATATTTTTGCATTGATGGTGATCACATTAAGATTATTTCATTGCCCTAATTAAAAATTAATTGAATAGCATGAATAAGCAGCTTATGGCTTGAGGATTTGTGTGACCATTTCACTACTGTGTCTCAGAGCTAAAGCAGTGATACATGGAGGGCTCCAGATAAATTCTTTCCTTCTCCTTCCCGTAGCAACAGGCAGGAAGACACTTTGGGTAAAGGTCTTTAGAAGATTTCTTTTTCATGCAGAGATGGAGCACCTCTCTTATGAAGACAGACTAAGGGAGCTGGGACTGTTCAGCCTGGAGAAGAGAAGGCTCCGAGGAGACCTTATAGCAACCTT
>JAOXNO010000006.1:914368-929302 GCA_028565335.1 Limnodromus scolopaceus
GGCACCATCCCTGGAGGGATTTAAAAGCCGGGTTGACATAGTGCTTAGAGACATGGTTTAGTGATGGTTTTTATCAGGGTTAGGTTGATGGTTGGACTAGGTGATCTGAAAGGTCCCTTCCAACCTGGACAATTCTATGATTCATAACTTTTTTGTCAGGTGGGCCTTCCGGCATGGTTTGTTCAAAATGAATTAATCTTTCAGGTATTTTTGATACTTGTCCTACATTCCAATGTTAATGAAAGGTATAAGTTTTAAATAGTGTGACCGTTTGCTGTCTTCTAATTACAATGAAGCCAGGCAGTAAAATATTGGTATAGATAAGTAGAAGAAAAGCTGCTATTGCAATATATAATCAAAAGTTTTGGACTCCATACTGCAGCTCCTGGGAGTAGCGTGGGCAGGCACATGTAGAATCTGCCAGATGGTTGCTCTGTTCCCTCAGAGCTCTTGTTTAGGATCTAAACTGTAAAAAAAAAGTCCCTGGGCTCTGACTCTTTGAATGAGGGAAAGCAAAGCTTCCCAGCATGAATCGTGTAATTGGTGAAATATCTGCCTTGATTGGCAGGCAGCTGAACCAAAAGGTAGGAGAGGTCTGAATTCCCTCACTAGCAGGATAACTGAAATGTAAAAGCAGCCCTGAAAACATGGGTTGTTGCTTTATCATTTTAATTTCAACAGAAATGGCAAATGAGCGCACTTTTTTCCCCACAATCATAGAATCATAGAATCGTTAGGGTTGGAAGGGACCTTAAAGATCATCGAGTTCCAAGCCCCCTGCCATGGGCAGGGACACCTCCCACTAGAGCAGGTTGCTCGAAGAGCCATCCAGCCTGGCCTTTGATGCAAATACAGGGCTAAGTCAGTATCCCAAATGCTGCACATGCAGAAAATATGCGAGCAGTGCCCTTAGTATGAACTCTGCATATTTGTGATTGGTGCAAAATTTGCATATTTTGCAGATTTAAATTGAATTAGTTTTACTCTAAAAGGGGTTTATGCTCTATAGATGATTCTGTTCAACAGGTGATTGATATACTTGATGTTGAATACAAAACTTTGCTTCATTCCTTGCTAAAACTCTATCTATAGGCATGAATTTTAGCTTCAGTTTCCCAGAAGCTGGAAGATGGTCAAGTAGAATGATTTTTATGTTTTAGTTGACGTGGAATCAGTGTTAGTGTGAACATTCCACCACTGGGTATTGTACAGCATTTTGGTGCGTCTCATGAACTATTTTATTTAGAAATAAACGTTTTATGAAAAGAAGCATTTTTCATTTTGGTACTGTAGATGAATGGTTGGAGTAGTTTGATCTGCAGGAAGATAAAAATACTGTTTTATTTTCAGTTGGGAGCAAAGAGTAGACCAGCATGGTCGAGTGTACTATGTAGATCATGTTGAAAAACGAACAACGTGGGATCGACCAGAGCCTCTTCCTCCAAGGTGAGCCAGGATATGGGTAGATTTTTTCAGAAATTAATTGACTGGCAATTTACTAAAGCCAGAAAACGTGTTTGTAAACAGAAATGTGAACCCAGTGCAGACAATTGCACCAAGTTGTCTCCAATGAGTTCTGTAGAAATGCATAGTCTGGAAAAGAGCTGAATGTCAAAAATAACAGAATCTGAATTTCCTGTCAAAAATGAAGCACTAAGAAGCACAGATTTAAGCTAAAGACAGTATAGACACCCCCAACTGTAAAACAGAACCAAAACCACGGAAAAGTATTTTGGGATTGAGGTAAGGATCAGCTTGAGCAGGAACGCCCTTGGTTAGGTCTACATCCCGAGGTTACTGGTTGCAGTCCTTTCATCTTCTCCCAGGGTTCCCAGCTGTTAATTTACTGCAATCTTACAAACCAGCTTTGGTTATTGGGCTTTTCCAGCTGTGAGCGTCAACAGCTGGTGGTGTTACTCTCTGCATGGAAACAGTGTTCGCATTTGTTCTGTGTTTCTTATTTTTAAAAAAAAAAAGTAAGAAAAAAGTAACAATTATTCTGTTGAACTTCATTCATACTCGAGCGGTTCACTCGCTACACAGAATTGCAAAGTAAAAGCATGGGATAGTAAAGAGAACTTGATATCAAGAAGAAAACCTGGCAGACAGTCTCATAGAGGGAACCCACCTGTCATACTCAATTTATTTTGCACTCTTTTAGAGGGTTGACTGTTGTATTACTTAAATTTATTCAGAATAGTGGTGTTTTCCCTCAAGTTCTGTAAATAGTACTGAATCCGTATGAACTGAAAATAATTAAAAAAAAAACCTAACAATGCAAAACCAACCCAAACCTAAATGCCAGCACCTTCCTTTTCTGCCAAATGAGAGTGTGAGGAAATCTTGTGTTCTACAGCCCAAACTGTCAGGGGTTTTGCTCTCTTTTTAGGAGAAACCAGCAGCCTGTTGTCTTATGGCTTGGGCAGTGATAGTATTGACTGGTTTGTGTAGCTCTTGAAAACTATTTGAAAAAAATCCTGAAAGTACAGTAAATGTAAATGTAAAACTCTGACTTGGTATGATATGCAACAAAATAAAAGTGATTCTCCTCAAACAATATTAGTTCTTACATAGTTTTAGTGGAGGGTAAAAGGAGACTAAAATGATGGCTGATGAGCCCCTGTTTTCTATCCACTACCTGCGTTCTGCCTCTTTGCCTAAAAATGCTTCTGAGCCCTCAAAATTGTCTGCTATTGAGAAACTGTTGCTTGTAAATCTGTTTTAAAAGCTGGGAGCGACGCGTCGACAACATGGGGAGGATTTATTACGTTGACCACTTCACTAGAACAACGACGTGGCAGAGACCAACACTAGAGTCTGTCCGAAATTACGAGCAGTGGCAGCTTCAGCGCAGTCAGCTTCAGGGAGCCATGCAGCAGTTTAATCAGAGGTTTATATACGGGGTAAGGAATTTGGTGCCGACTGTAAAGATTAAGTAAGAGAGAGATCTTTTTCTTCAACACATTAGTTTCTGTTCTGCATATTGAAAATATATATGTATTTGGGGATTGGGCATGCTTGGGCCACTTTTCCCCATAAAAACACTAGACTTTGTTATTGTTTATTCTTTATGAAAATACAGTACTTTTGTGTGTGTAGCACGGCAGGCAGTAATAATTGGCAACCTTAGTTCATGTCCTTGCAATGACTGCAGGCAGCAGGTGCAGTATAATGTTTTTTTATTTGTCAACTGAATATAGGTGATGTTCTTTGATAAAATGTATGTACAATATTGATAGAAGTCATTGGTTCAAAACAAACTGCAGCTTAGTAATGAGCTGGTTTATTTGTGTTGTGTGTTGTATTGGCTTTGCCAAAGACCTGGAAGGTAAGCGAGCTCACAGGACGCGTGTTTCTGCTTTGGCTAAAATGAAATATGCACAATGACTGTTATGAAAATAATCCTTCCAGAATTTTAAATCCATTTTTTACCTCTGACAAACAGTAGACTTCAGACAACTCCAACTCATGCTACCGGTTTATCAAGAATGGTGTAGGTTCTAAACTTGCTCTGTGTGTAGAGAATAAAAATGGGCCTCATAAATGGTGGTAGGGGACAATGCACTGAATGCAGGAATGAAGGAGATTGCTTTCTGATTGGTTTGGGTGCTACTGTACTAATTTCCCTTCTGCGTAGGCAGGGACACTAAACAAAGAATAATTATTTTCTTGGCACTGTAGTTAATTAAGCATGCCAAGGTCTCTAAAATAGGCCTTCTCTGCAGAGAAGAATAAATTGTTGGCATCTTTTGCTTATATGTAACATTAGCAAAAATGCATCTCCTTCAATAATTCATGATGGCTCTGGTAGAGCATCTGGGAAGCAAATGACGAGTCATTAATGCACCATTTGTTTATGTGACTTGCAGAACCAGGACTTTTCATCCACACAGAACAAAGAGTTTGATCCCCTTGGCCCTCTGCCACATGGATGGGGTAAGACTGACTTGAAAGTGTTTTGTAATGCAATATAATTAAACATTAAAGCCTACTTCTGCCAAATTATTTTGTCAGCTGTTCTAAGCTAGTTTTTTAAAATTAAAATCTGGATCAAAAATCTTTTAAAATTAAGTCTAATCAAATGTGCTGTTAAAAGAGAGTTCTGACAAGGATGTGCGGTTTCAAAGTAGATTAGAAACTAGAAAGTGTTCCAGTTTGCTCCCTGTAACTCTCGTAATAGCTTGTCTCACACTGTCATCCATTTTTACCACTTTCATTGGGTACGATTCCCCCACACACAATCCCTTTTCCTGCCAAATCAGCCTCCAATTCCCCTCTAACTCAGGATGCCAAATTCCTTCCCCAAGCCAATTTGTTGGGCTAAAAATGTTTTTTGTATAATGACAACTAATCGCTTCTTGACTTGCTCCTCCCCCTGGAATAATTTTGATTTCATACTTTACAGGGTTAACAATTTACAATTAATATAACTGGGGGGTTTGTACAAAAATGTAAATGTAAAACTAATTTCTGGTGTGACTATCAAGCAGATATAACAATTCCAGTTTCGTGATAAAGTTATCAGAATTGTGTAATTTTAAAGCAAGTAATTACTTGGCTTTAGTAATCAGACCTGGGTTTTTGGCTCATCTGTTTTTCAAACATAAATATTAGAATTTTTAGTTCTGGTATTGATGCAATTTTATGCCATAAAATTGTTGTTCCCCACACTTTGCTTTGTTGCATGATGTATATAACATTCCAAAGAAAGTTCTCTAGGCTGGCAATGCCCAGGAAACAACAAAAGGGAGTTGTACATCATGTTGAATTCTGCTTCCATAGCATTTTCCCTCTGGTAGTCAGATTTTGGCCTGTTTTTATAATTTGCATTCTATATTCTGTATTTCTTTTGCAACACTAAATAAAAGTTGCATAAAGAGCTGCAGAATGCTAGAGAAGACCAAGCCGGGGCATTTATCATGAGCTTTATTCAATCATGGGCATACACTAACCTATCTGAGAGAAAATAGAAATGTATTTTGTTGGAAACTGCATTGATCACTTCTTATTCCCTGCTCATTCCCTGTTAAGCCCTTGTAATTTCTTGATACCTGTGTATACATCTGGTGCCTGTTCTGTGTTCCTGTCTGTATTGCTGTAAGGTCTGTCGCAATAACCAAAGCAGCTGTGGAGAAAACATCTTACATTTTTTCTTTCTTCCAATTTGTTTTCCTACGGTTGAAAAATAAATAACATAGGAAAGGATCTCAAGATAGATAAAGAAACCTAAAGGCTGTTGCAGGCTCTGTTGATTGATTGATTGATTTGATTTGATGCAGTCTCAGCGATACATTAAACAGTGACTGATTTTTATTTTTTCCTTTTGCATCTTTTCAGAAAAGAGAACTGACAGCAACGGCAGAGTGTATTTCGTCAATCACAACACACGGATCACGCAGTGGGAAGATCCCAGGAGTCAAGGGTAAGGAATCAGTCACGGGTTCATGTAAGTCTGGAAGGAAAACGTAACCCAGTAGTGAGACAGAGCTGGAAAATGCTGCCCACGGCTGAAACGGGGTCTATGCGAACTTCAGCCAGCCCCTTAAAATATGGAAAGGTACTAGCCAAAATGGAAATTCTCCAAATATTACTCACTTATAGTGCCATTACCAGGAGAGTCTTGGGTCAACAGCAGTAAGTTCATTCCCCGGAACAACTCCTGCTCTTTTTATAAATAAGACACTCGTGTCTAAGCGTGTGTATCACTGGGGGAGAGAGGGGTTTATTTCATACAGTGACGGGACAGTGCAGAGGATCCTCAATAAGAATTTGATAATTTCCTAGACGGTCAGTAGCTAAGAGGCAGAAAGAAGACAGACTTGAAAAACTGCAGGACCCCTTCTCACACCTTTAAAAAAAGAGAGAGAACTGGAGGCGGTGCTAGGAGTAATGGAGCACTTTATTTTGGGCTGTGGTCACTCTGACTCTTTGAGGTGGGGAATGTAGGCAGGAAATTGATGGTGAAGGTGTTCGATTCCAACTCCTCCCATCTGAGCCAAAAACTTCCATTTGGTGAAGCAAATTCATCTGTCCTCTATAGAAAAGGTGTAAGATGAGGGGGAGTGGAACCTCCTGGTGTGAGTGGAGGAGTGAGAGCTGTACCCGGAGATGACAGCTTTTCCATCCCGGTCAGGTCTGCAGCAGCTGAGCGTGCGGAGAAAACACTGTTAATCTTAATTCAACCCAAGAACTACAGGTGCTGCCTTCACAGTGAGACACATGGTCCTGCAGTGCAGTTCTGTGGGGGGAAGTCACTCTGAGAGCATCTCAGAGTGATGCTCCTCGGGTCTTCCAAACACACTGAGATCTGGTTTTGTCTATACCAACATTCAGTTGGAAGTTGTTGGAAATTATACAAGATCTGCATTTGCATTAGCTCTTTTTTTTGTCATTCTGAAACTCTTTGAGTTTTTGCCTGCTGTGATTATACATGAGGTACCAAAAGCTATTTATTAAAATTATGTCAGTTTTCGAGTAAAATCCTATTAGTTAGAAGATAAAATTATGTTAATTGGAGGAAACATTGGTAAACCTTGCTTACGTTTTTCCCTTGACTTTCTATTTGCCTTTGTTCCAGGTAGTGCGACCGAATGAGCTAATGTTTATTTAAATAGTCTCTTTGAGAACTGACATGAAAATTTAAGAGGGAAAAAAGGGCAGAATAAATATTGAATGGAAAGTTTCTCAATCTGTAGTTTTTCTAGATGTGCCAGATTTTTTACTGTCTCAGGTATTGTTCAATTGACTTAATGTATTAAGTTGATCAGTTACGATATATATTCTGATATCTCTAGCCAATTAAATGAGAAACCCTTACCAGAGGGCTGGGAAATGCGATTTACCGTGGATGGGATTCCATATTTTGTGGATCACAATAGAAGAACCACTACGTATATAGATCCCCGCACGGGCAAGTCTGCTCTGTAAGTGTTTTTAACATTATACTGCTTCCAAACGTGACGTTTAGCATGCATCAGTTATGAAGTTTCTGTTCTCTTTGTACGTTTTTTTTTTTTTACTGCAGAAAGTTTTACATGTAATAATGCTTCTTAATTTTCTGGGTTTTTTTAATCTGCTGGTAAGTGTCCCTGAAGAAGATAGTGTTTTGAACAATTTAGAATCCTTCTTGCCAGGGAGTATGTAAGATTTGAGGGTAATGGAGGAGGTTCGTCAGCGCTGTTGATGTCCAGATCCCTTCCTTCCAGTTACACTCAACGCTTTCTTTCTTTGATTTTTAGGAATCAGAATGGAGTTAAAATCAGAATTTAACTCCCAATTTAATTAACTGAATATCATTGCATCCTTTGTTTTTATATTTAATAATCAATGCCATTTAAAAAGTACTGTGTGTGCACCCCACAATTTACAAAGGAAGATTTATTTTTTGTTAGTTTAAAAGCAAGAAAATTACACCCCAAAATCAAAAAATGTGAATAAGAGTCTTCCAACTGGATGACCAACTGAACCATACAACTGTATAACTAGTACATTTGCAGGATTTTACTTAAATTACAAAACCACTTTTGAACATCATTTTTTTTCCTCCTTTTGGTTCCAGAGACAATGGACCCCAGATCGCCTACGTGCGGGATTTCAAGGCAAAGGTCCATTATTTCAGATTCTGGTGTCAGGTACGGATTCATTTCCTGGGAATATTTGTTTGTCGTTTTGGGTTTTGCTTATGTGCTTTAAATGAACTCTTCAATGCCTTGCAAATAAAGGTAATCAAACTACCTTAAGGTTAAAGGGGAGTTAAATTAGGAGGCAGTAACTATAGGACTTGTATAAACTCATGTAAGCTTTAAAGCTAGGTAAGCCATGGCTGTAAAACTTCTTAGAATAAAGGAAAACATCGATTTATCTACCTTGTTTTGTACAGTGGTGGGTTTCAGAATAGAATTTTCCTTCTGCCATTAATAAAGGAATATTTGGAGGAACAGTATTTTTATAGTAAATACGAGATCTACTTTCTGCTCAAATACATACTTAGTGAGAAAATGCAGGGCATTTGACAGAGAATGTGCATCTCTAAACACTGAAGAATATACTGTGTTGCACGTTAATGGGCTTGAACATAACATCAAATTCCAATGTGTCAGTCTCAGTCCTCTAAACGTTGTGTATATCAACAGTCAGTCACTTAGTGATTAGGAAAAATCTTCTAGGCTTAAGTGTTCCAGTTTTCAAGAGTCGATGAATTATCCATTGAAAAACACTGGAGAGACTAGCCTAATTTTTCACTTTGAATTTTGTGCAGATTAACCTAAATTTTCTAGTTTTTTTATTAAATTGTGGGGTAGAAAGACTTGCTGACTTGTAACGTGTTATTGATCTTAATTTTTTCCAATGTCTTACAAGAGTACGGTATTTGATCCTGTTCTAAGCTGGATCTGGAGGCACATAAACATCACTGTAGACAACAATATTGGAAGCATTTTTTCCTTGGAGTAAATTAAAATTCAGATATCTTGATTGCTGAGGTTTGTTTTATATGTATTAGTGAAATTCAAGTGTAGCTCTTTATATTTAATAAATAACAGTCCAAACTTGGTATTAGAAACTTTAAGTGACTGTACCTCTAAAAAATTTCATTTCAGCAACTGGCGCTGCCACAACACATAAAGATTACTGTGAGCAGAAAAACATTATTTGAAGACTCATTTCAACAGGTATTGTGTTAAAGCATGTTAGTAGCGGGCATGAAAAGTTGAGTTGATTAAATTTATTGTCACATGTCCTTCTTGATCCTTTGGCATTTAGAGTTATTTTAACTGAGACTAACAAAAATACTAATTTAATAGTTGGGATACATTCATACTTATGTATTAAAAGTTCATGCTAAGTGTGAAGTTCGGGCTCTGAAGACTGGTTCATCTGGAAGAGAAGGGGATTTTTAAATGTTTTAGTTTTCCTCAGAATTCTTTAAAATCTGGGTTAATTCTGAGGGGAGCGCTGTGGTAGAGCAGCTCTCCATTCTCAGGAAGTTTTCACGTTGGGGTTACGTTTGTTGGCACATTTTTCCCAACAGTGTGTTCTAGAAGCATGGGCTGTGCACCAAAACTTAAGTTGCTCTTAGTGTGGATGTTATGGCTTTTTAAATGAGTAATTAAATGTTTGAAAGAAAACAAAAGCTATTAATAATATAGACTTGATCCATGGTTAAAATTTGTTCCTATGCAATATTTTCAAGTGCTTTTGAATGTTACTTTTACTTTTTGAATGTTCATTGTGGCGATAAATCCCTCCCCTTGCTTTGAAGCCAAAAGCAGCTCCTTGTCAGTCTAATAAGACACAGAAACAGGCTTAGAAGCACAAGGAACAATTCCTCTTGGCAGATACTCCTCTTGGCTGTTTCTGTATTTTTCTGATTTAAAAGTAACTTAAGAAAATGCAGAATTTCTCTAAGAAGATAAGAACTGGCTCAGCAGAAGGCACAAATGGTGCAGTTGGCTGATCTCTTCCTTTGGAACAGGGATGTCTTCAAATAAAAGGGGTTAGAAGGGGACAAAATAAATCCTGTAACTGAGAGTGAGCTACAGCCTGATTTCTGAAATTGCACTTGGTCCTTTTACGGTAACTGTAGAGGTAATAAAATTATACTGTGCTGGAAAGAATCAAGGGATAGATCACATGAGTATGTGAACATCAGCAAACCTGGGCTTCCTTAGGAAAACAGGATGCCTTATCAATAATTTAGATGACATAATCACAAAGACCTGTGTTAATTTTTTATACTTATTAGTCATTAATCATTTGTGGATACCTCTGTTGGCGTTATAAAATGTTGTGTGATGATTACTACAGACATCTAGAAGAGATTTTAAAATGCAGATCCTGACCCAAATTCTGTGCCTGTCATTGCAACTGAAAACTTAAGGTTCTTGCACACACAAAAGTGTTATGTGAAATTTCTTCATGTAAACCTCCAACAATTGATCAAATAAACATAATCACAAATTTGGTCATTGTATTAAAACCGGAATCAAGTAAAGTTCCTTAGCATCTATGATTCTTCCTGAGTTTTAAAACACAAACCCATCAACTCGGTTTTTGTTATCTTCTTTAGGAGATGAAGCTGTAAAATGAAAAAATATATAATGTATGTTTGTTACTGTTTTGTTTCTAATTTTTTTCTTTGAGTCCTTGATCATGTCTCTTCGTTACTTGTAGCTAGGATTTCATTCATTATGGTATTTAACAAACACCCAATTTACTCACTTTGGACCCATTTATTTATTGGCTGGATTTCTGTCATATACTTATAGACAGGGTGCTGCCCTAAGTGTCCCGAGTCTTTAATTTCAGAATTATTATTTCTTTATCTTTTACGCCAGTTACATTTTAATCTATGGAAATAGGTTTTCATTAACACTTCAAATTCCATGAGCAGGTACTTCACGTACTCATAGTCCATCTTATGGTCTAGATTATTAAAAACTCTATTGCTTGATAACAAATATGAAATGTTTAGCCAGTGCTTATAGCTGTATTCTTAAAAATAATTTTTAATTGTTTTTCTTTTGCTAAGATAATGAGCTTCAGTCCTCAGGATCTACGGAGACGTTTATGGGTTATTTTCCCTGGTGAAGAAGGCTTAGATTATGGCGGTGTTGCAAGGTAAAGGAAACTGAAATGGCGAATAGTATCTTTTTCTGCAAGTTGGTGGTGGGAAGAATTCCCCAAATGAGATACTTAAGCTGCAGTGCTTTCAAAATATTACTGAAGTCTATTCCTTGTCTTTCCTTGGAATAGCTGAGGAAGACAGTTCCTGAAGACGTATGCATGTCTTAAAACTGTATAAAACTGTTTTCAATTTGCATTAGGATTTACTTAAATCATCTCGGCGATTAGAGAGATGCAGTTACTGAGCTACAGTAAGCCTTTGGCACGACTGTTAATATCAAAGTAGAGGGTTATTGAAAAAATTAATAGAAATCTACTTTCAAGTCAAAAGTCTTTATAGGAATGTGACCAAGAAGTGCATATATTAATTACCATTCCTTAAACCCTTAAAGTTTAAATCAGTGGTAGACTCTTTAATCTGCTTATTTAGAAAAGGGTGGTTTATATCCAAACCACTAACAGTTGAATATCATTGTCGCTTTGCATATTAGTTCGTTATTTGTGTGGGTTTCAATTTGATTTCAGTTTGGTCTGGGATACTTTCTGGCAAAGAAGTCAGACTGCCTGCCTGTGTGCCAAAGTCAACATGAGTTAGCAAAAGTAATTTCTAATTTAATTTGTTTTGAAATGTGTTTTTATTGTTTGTGTGATTTCAGGGAATGGTTCTTTCTGTTGTCACATGAAGTTTTGAACCCAATGTATTGCCTGTTTGAATACGCAGGGAAAGATAACTACTGCTTACAGATAAACCCAGCCTCTTATATTAACCCAGACCATCTGAAATACTTCCGATTTATTGGAAGATTCATTGCCATGGTAAGTTCAAGAGCAGAAAGATGTTCTCATGTAGTTTTCCTATCAATAAATACTGTACCATCCGATGGATAATTAAACAATTCATTTTTGAGTTGAAACTATTACCAGGTTTTGGGGTATAATTACTACTGGTAAGTTAATTCAGCAGTCTATGATGTTCTAGGTTGTTTTAATTCTTTGGCTGTCAGATTTCATTGGTACAGAGTACAGAATGTTGTCATATTAATTATTCAATCATCTTTTGTGCTATTTTGTCTGTTTTCATGTTCTTCAGGCTTTGTTCCATGGGAAATTCATTGACACTGGTTTCTCTCTACCGTTCTATAAACGTATCCTAAACAAGCCAGTAGGACTCAAGGATTTAGAATCTGTTGACCCAGAGTTTTACAACTCTCTCATCTGGGTAAAGTGAGTTTGACTTGATTTTGTTCTTGAAATAGCAATACAATGTTTTTGATTTTCACTTATGTCAGGAATTAGGTGTAAATTTGTTACTAAGAACCCCACTGGAAAGAAAGATATTTTGATTCAAGAGCAGTGCTGGAGTTTTACTGTAATTTTTGTATAAATAATAAATAAATTATTAGGTAAGAATTTGATAATGCAAAAGCCTTTCTGGTTCCTTGAATCTTCTGCACAGCATCTTGCATTCCATTTTTGCTCATTTTAATAAATGTAGCTAGACGTTATGCAGATGTGGCAGCCTTGAACACTGTTACAAATCAAATGGCCTGAGTAAATTGCCCTGAAACTTTTCAGATAACTGATTAAAAGAAATCAGCAAAAATCCACTCAGTGTTTCTCTCTAGTTTAGTTAGAAACAAAAAAAGTTTAGTGCTACAATAACAATGTGAAGCTAACAAATGTAGTTTATTATTTCCTACCACGTAATTCTTGTTAGTCATACCTGAAATTTGCCTTAAGGGTTAATGTTGAACATTTAATGCTTTAAAGAAGTTAATGCTCATGGATTTTTCTAGCTGGCCTTGGTTTTTTGCTCTAAGCTGAGTGATTTAGGACCATTCCCACATGTAGCATGTTGTCAGGTGGCTCTTTATTCTGCGTTCATACCCTTTGAGTCTTCCTTCTCCGCTCCTTTGCAGATTGCTCTCCAGGGAGCAGCAAGTAAAAGGATCTGGAGTTTGTAGACCAGAATTATTTTGGAATTATGGAAATATTTTAAGAGAAAAAAAAATTAAAACCCTCTTAGATCTAAGACATTGTAATTCTGTACTTATTTTATAGTAGCAGGACTCCAGGTTGTTGTTGTCTGTGGTTGATGTGCACCATTTGTTTCAGTAACATGGAAGATTTTCCTTTCCCGACAGTTTAAAAAAAATAATTAGAAGGGAAAGATAAAAAGACAGATTTGGTAAGAAATATGTTTTGCTTCTGCTGTGGTAAAAACAATTTAGCAGAAAAATTAGTCTTTTTGGTGTGACTAGAGAGATAAAACTTTTTACTTAAGAATCATACAACACCAGAATGGTTTTAAAAATGCTTTAAGAAATTTATAAAAGGCGTGGGGATAGATTGGTTTTTAAAGTGAAGAAATAAATAGAAAAGACAAGACTGTCATCTGTAGTGATGAGTCTTGGAAACATTATCTTGAATGTTGAGGAGGGGGGAAAGCAGCTCTACTGAGATGTTTACAAATTAAGACAGGTGCTTAAGGTATGTGCTGCTAAAAGGTGTAGTGAGTTAAAATCCCATTAGGAAAACTTAAAACTATTGCTATTTGAGTAAAGATGCCATGAAACTGAGACCTGAAAGGGGGAGGAAAAGGCCTCAAAAGCTCTAAGTCCCGATTTCTGTAATTAAGGAATCCTGTTATCTGTTTTGTAGTCAGAAATGTATATATATTTTTTAAAAGAAGGGCACTTTCTTGTGATCTTATGAGTTACTGAGTTATAGAGACCAAGCAAATGTGATACTAAAAAATGCAATTTATAGGGAAGAAATCTGTGTTAAATGATGGGGGGGAGCTACTGATGAAGGAGCTTCTGACTGAATTGTACCAAGTTGCAAATATAACAACATTTACCTTAGGAACATCATCAATCTTAATATTTTGTGAAAAGTCTACAGTAAAAGGGTGTTATTTGAAGCCGTTATCTGTAGACATAGTTACATCTTTGCACTGGTGTGTGGAGTGCATATAAACTGGCCACTTTTCACATTTCAAAGCAGTGGATTCTCTTTATAACACCCAATAATTGCAAGGTCTTTTAGTGCTGCTGGAGTGTGTTACATTTATTCTGTGTATGGTTCTTTTGGTGCGTATTTAATTTACGATGGTCTAAAAGAGAGCGCAGAGGCTTCCAGATGTCCGTGTTAGGCTGCTGGTCCATGGCAATAAATGGGGACTTGTCACAGACATCACAGACTACTTTTTTGCCCTGTTTCCCCATTTTAATTCAAAGTGTGCAGCATTGCCAGGTACCACCTGGTGGATCCTTGGTGTGAAACTTCTAAGACTGCATTCTTGGGGGCCAGCAGTCCTGAAGGAAAGATTTTGTCAAAGCCTGGAGGAGCCCACATCTGTAGTAAGGAACTAGAAAACTCAGAACTTAAGTAAGAACAGCTCTTACACCTCACTCTGTATATCAGGGTTTCAAAGGATTAAGCTGCACTGGCTGCATGTGCTTTTATTCATCTGCGCTCAGGATTTGGGTTTTTTTTTCTTTTTTTTTTTTCTTTCTTTTACCAAAACAGAAAGCAATAAGGAAGCCTAATGCTGTAACGAGAACTTTTTTGAAGGCTCTCCCTAGAGCAAATATGACCCAAATATCAGCTGCAATTTCTGTAGTGATAAAGAAAAAGTTGGAGTCCATGAAAGGCTTTGCCCCTTTAAAAAAACATTTAAGGATATGAAAATTCTGGAGAAAAGCCTTCAGACCATGGAGGGTCCACATTGTCCCCTAAATACAGAGAGCCCAACTTCAAGTCAAGTGTAGTGGAGCCTGCTCAGCTGTAATGCTGCTGAAGTTCTCTAAGAAAATGACCCCACATTTATAGGGGGTGAAAAAAGTCATATCTGTCAGGGTGGACATAATTTTATTCCCCGTTGGAAAAAAGCAAGGAAGCTTTCAATAGTTTTGAATTTCTTGGCACTTTTATCAGGTGGTGATTTTTCTCATTCCCGCAATTTTGAAAATTGCACAGAATCACTGAGTTTGGAAGGAGACCTCTAGAGGTCATCTAGTCAAAGCTCTCTGCTCAACGGCAGCTAGAGTATGTAGCTTTCATTTCAAAAGCAAGGTGTGATTTTATTTCATCACCCATCCATCTGCAGCCTTCCCTCATCTGAGATTTCATGGAAGAGCACAGGAAGGGCCTGTTGGAGCAGGGCCAGAGGAGGCCACGGAGATGCTGGGAGGGCTGGAGCCCCTCTCATGTGGGGACAGGCTGAGAGAGATGGGGGGGTTCAGCCTGGAGAAGAGAAGGCTCTGGGGAGACCTTGGAGCCCCTTCCAGTCCCTAAAGGGGCTCCAGG
>JAOXNO010000006.1:1003471-1014983 GCA_028565335.1 Limnodromus scolopaceus
TCCCAGGAGGGCAGCCAGGTAGATGCCCAGGAAGAGCCAGAAGTGCACGAGCTGCAGCTCCCGTGTGTCTGCGAATGCCAGGAGGAGGAACTCAGTGATGGAGCTGCCATTGGACATTTCCTGCCTCTGGGCACAGGGCACTGTCCAAGGAAGAGAAGACATGGAGAAGTTAGGGTAGACTGCTTGAACAATACCTACTCCTATTTCCATAGACCCTTCCCAAAGTCGCTTTCTCTTCCCAGACTCCATTGTGCTGCTCCATTTCTGCAGCTCTGGTTTGTGCTGGCTGAGGGTGCCATCGGAATCAGGAGGCTCTGCTGTGGGCTCTGGAGGAGTGAGTCCTGTTCTATGGAAACAGGTAAATAAGAACTAGGAGTTATCTCTGATTCAGTCAAGTCCTAATTTGGATGGATTTCTTAGCATGTTCCCTCCTAATTCACTTGACTGCAGAACTGCAATGGTGTTGGGGTTTTGTTGTTGTTCTGGCTGTTAAAGTGTCACACTTACTATCTTTTTTGAAGGCAGACAACCCTGGAATTGGTGCTGCACCCCAACTGAAATCTTGTGAGTCCTGGGAGGCAAAGGGACTGTCCTTTGCTGCCGAGTGAGGACAGACAGTCTGTCCATCAGTCCTAGTTTCAGCCAAGGACACCTCAGGCTCATTCCAGTTGCCCACATGCAGCCACCTCTTTATCTTGCCTTCAGGAACTCCGTGTCTTCTTTGTTGTGCTCCCAGATATGACAGGCCTTGATGGAATGCCGTGTGTTTCCATAATGATTCCCAAAAGATGGGGTGTCCGGGGGAGAGAGCCAGCTTCCCTTTCCCCTCCCAGTCCCTCTCAGGGACAGCATTGCCCAGAGTCCCACACTTTAGAAGGGGACTTGGGCACTTTCCTCCCATGGACACAGCTTCATGGTAGCACCCACAGGGTGAGTGTTTGAGCTGCAGCTGAACCTCCCCATCCCCAGAGAGCCTCAAAACAAGAACAAGAGCACAAACAGGTAGAGAAACAAGGAGACCTACCACACTGCTTCTGCTGGAGGAGGCAAGAGCAGGAACGGACAGACACTTGGGAGGCTGCTCTTCTGGAGCTCTGGCTGCTGAGGAGGTGATTCATGCCCTGAATCCCATGATCTTGAGGGCTGACAGGGAGGTGCTCCAGTTCCCCTGCCAGGACTATGCTGTTAGCACCCACCTCCCATCCCCTGCCCATGTCCTCCCATCTCTTTGAGCACAAGAACCTCTTTGTGGAGGAAAAGACAGTGACAATTCAGGATTGACTTATCTGAGATCAGCCTGTTCTGTTTTCCATTGAACCCCTCACCACCACCCCACCCCAACTTTTCCTTTACAGAGAGACCTTTGTGCTGCTCCCGTGCCTGAACTCTGGGTTGTGCTGAGCTGAGGGTGCAACACGGAGAAAGGGACTCTGCTGTGGGCTCCAGAGGAGTCAGTCCTTTGTACAGCAGTAGGCAAAAGGGAACCAGGAGTTATCTCAGAGGCCCACTGGCCAGGGACATCTCCCTGCTGGAATGTTCTGAGGAGCAAGTCAAATAATCCCTGAAGAGAAAGCAAAGGCTGTGTCGGGGCTGTCTGTAGACCAAAGGACTTTGTGAGGTTCCTCACAGTTCTGCTGATCTCTTCCAATGTAATGCTGTAGAAGCCTCAATCTCTAAGACAAATTTTCCTACCGCATTGCCATCCATCAGCATCCCCACCACAGCAGGAAAAGGAAATCAGAGACTCAAGAAAGAAACCCCTTTTTGAGCATCTGCTTGAAAGATCCCCTTCAGATATGTCCTGGCTTAGAGCTGTGAGCAGCCCTGACACACGCAGTACCCTCTCAAAAGCTCAAAGACTCTGTGACTCTGCTCTGTCCTGATGGGAATTGCTCCTTCCACCCACATCTTCTCCCCCAGCGCCGTGGGCAGCCAAGAGCTGACCCTGGCAGATGGCAGAGTCTATGCCCCAGCATAAAGCTCCCTGAGACGCAGGGACCTTGTTCTGAGGGACAGCCCTGGGCCCCCCTGGCTGCACCCCTGAATTCACACCCCTGCAGGCGTCCCTGGGGAGAAGGCAGCCATCATGCCCTGTCCCTCTGATGGTGCAGCGGGGAATCCCTGCTCTGCAGCTCATCCTCTCCCTCTGCACTAGAGAAACTGAGAGAGGCCTCCTGAAAAACCCCACAGGCTGTGGGATGTGCCAGTTCTAGGAAATACCACCAGGATACTCCTGTGCATTGCTCTGCAGCCACAGACCGAGGGCTGGGAACATTGCTCCCCCGGTGAGCTCTCAGCATCCTCCCACTTGGCAGTCCAAGAGTCCCACTCTTTCACTCCATTCACAGCGGGAAGAAAAGAGTGAATGAAATGCTCTGTGGAACAGGCAAGTCACACCAACCTCAACATATCTGGGTTAGAGGCAAGTCTTCAAGTAGACTCTGCAATATTTAGACCCTGTCATTTTTAATTCCCTGCAAGGGAAATGACATGCAGACGAGACTTACCATGCAGAGGGCTGTGAAGATTTCTTCCCCATTGAGCTCTAGGATCCTCCCACCTCACGCTGCCTTTAACCTCTCCCTCTCTGCTTTGCTCCTCTCCTCTCAGCGTCTCAGCCCTTCTGTGCTTTGCAGAGGAGCTGCTCCTGAGCAGAGCTGTCTCTCTGCAGTGATGCCCGGCTGCTGGAGGTCCCTCCATCCCAGGAGCCTGCCCCAGCTCAGCAGCAGAGGACCAGCCCAAGGTGGCACTTTCTCTGCCCTCTCTGGGCCCCTTCGGGGACTCCCTGGGGCTCCAGGGGAACCTGCTGTGAAACTGAAGTAATCACTGATGTTGGCTCCCTCAGCTGAGGAGACACTTCTTTCCAGCAGGGGCATTTTTCCAGCGGAAAAAGTGCTGCATTTGAGGCTGCTGTTTCAAGTCCCATCTTTAGGCAGGACTCACAGGCAGTGACAGGAAGGGTTACCCCTGCTGAGGGAAGGGTTTGAGCCCCCATCATGGGTTTGGAGTCCTGGGGCTAGAAGGGGACACAGCTCCTCTCATGCCTGCCACACCCTCACAGGTGCTGGGATCATAGAATCATAGAATCATAGAAAGGATAGAGTTGGAAGGGACTTTAAAGATCATCAAGTTCCAACCCCCTGCCATGGGCAGGGACGGCTCCCACCAGACCAGGTTGCTCAACGATCCCCTCCAGCCCGGCCTTGAAGCCCTCCAGGGATGGGGCAGCCACAACTTCCCTGGGCAACCTGTTCCAGGGTCTCACAGCAAAAAATTTCTTCCTGAGGTCTCATCTCAATCTCCCCTCTTTAAGTTTAAAACCATTATCCCTCATCCTACGGCTCCTCTCCCTCATAAAGAGTTCATCCCCAGCTTTACTGGAGCCCCTTTAGGGACTGGAAGGGGCTCTAAGGTCTCCCCAGAGCCTTCTCTTTTCCAGGATGAACAACCCCAACTCTCAGCCTGTCCTCACAGCAGAGGGGCTCGCAGCATCTCCATGGCCCTCCTCTGGCCTCACTCCAACAGGTCCATGTCCTTCTGATGTTGGGGGGCCTAGACCTGGAAACAGTGGTCTCATGAGAGGGGAGCAGAGGGGTAGAATCACCTCCCCCACCCTGCTGGCCATGCTGCTGCTGACGCAGCCCAGGATGCCATTTGTTTTCTGGGCTGAGAGTGCACGTTGCTGGCTCATGTTGAGCTTCTCACCCACCAACACAACCATGTCCTTCTTCTCAGGGCTACTTTCAATCTGTTCTCGACCCAGTTGGAATTTGTGCTTGGGATTGCCACTTCCTTGTACTTGGCCTGGTTGAACTTCATGAGGTTCACACTTCTCAGGCCTGTCCAGGTCCCTCTGGATGGCATCCCTTCCCCCTAGCATGTCGACTGTGCCACACAGCTTGGTGCCGTCAGCAAACTTGCTGAGGGTGCACTCAATCCCACTGCCCATGTCTGTCACAAAGATGTTGAACAGCACTGGTCCCAGTACCAAACCCTGAGGAACGCCACTCATCACAGGTTGCAACTTGGACGTAGACCTGTTGACCGCTACTCTTTGAGTGCATCCATCTAGCAAGACTTTTGTCCACGAAGTGGTCCACCTGACAAACCCATGTTTCTCCAAGTTAGAGACCAGAATGCCATGCAGGACAGCGTCACATACTTTGGAGAAGTCCAGGTAGATGATGTCTGTTGCTCTGCCCTTATCCACAAAGGCTGTAACACCATCATAGGAGGCCATCACATTTATCAGACACAATTTGCCCATAGTGAAGCCACGTTGGCTGTCACCTGTCACCTCCTCATTTTCCATGTGCCTTATCATAGTTTCCATGAAGATCATCCATAGGAGGATTTCTCTATGGTCTTGCCAGGCACAGAGATGAAACTGACTGGCCTGCAGCTTCCTGTTTCTTCCAATTTTCTCTTTTTGAAAATAGGGGTTACATTTCCCCTTTTCCAGTCAGCAGGAACTTCACCAGACTGCCATGAGTTCTCAAATATGATGGATAGTGGCTTGGCAACTTCGTCCATCAGTTCCCTCAGGACCTGCAAATCAATCTCATCACGTCCCATGGAATTGTGCACCTTCAGATTCTTCAGCTCGTCTTGAACATGGTCTTCTCCTACAGTAGGCAGTACCTCATTCTCCCAGTCCCTTCCTTTTCCTTCTGCATTTTGGGCAGTGTGGCTGGAGCCCTTGCTGGTGAAAACAGAGGCAAAACAATTGTTGAGTACCTCAGCCTTTTCCATGTGCCATGTGACCAGTTCTCCTGTTATCTTCCCAAGTAGGCCCACATTTTCCCTAGTCTTCCTTTTCTCACTGAAATAGCTATAGAAGTTTTTCTTGTTGCCCTTGAAGTTTCTGGCCAGATTTAACTCTCTCTGGGCTTTAGCTTTCTTAACCTCATCCCTGGCTGCTTGGACAATGTCTCTGTATTCCTCCCAGGCTTCCTATCCTTGCTTCCACCCTCTGTAGGCTTCCATTTTCTTTGATTTACCCTTGGTAACTCCATGCTGATGGTTCTTGGACACGTTCTTCTGTTGCTGAGGCCCAGAAATGTCACCCAAGAGGACTCTGGCTGATGGCACACTCCTCACCAAGGTGAGCTTGTACAGCCTGTGGTTCCCTGGGTTGCACTTTTGGACTCTTTCAAAGGTGGGTGCAACACTTGCTTGTCCTCTCTCACAAGAGACCTCTGCCAATCCCATGGCTCTCAAAAGGGATATTCTAAAGAAATATTGATCTTCCCTGTAATATCACTACCACTCTTCTCCCTGTTATAAAGTGTATTTAGTTTCTCTAATCTTTCATATACTTGTCCTGATACAATGGCCATTTCTGAAGTCATCTTTGCAGATGCCGACTGTCGAGGCAAAGACCCTTTTCTTTATCCTCCAGTTTTCTCTTCCCTTTTAGTTCATTCAGACACCTCTCACCTATGCTGCTGCTTTCATCTTCAGGGACTAAGAAGCTTACCTCTCTTTACACAGTCTATTTGTCTCCTCTTTAATTATCTTTCTATCTGTCTTTTTAAATCTGCCTCCCTGAAATTTTTCTCCTAAGATTATCACTAGTAGAAAAGCAACCTCATTAGTGGAAGCTTTTACTGAGCATATGACGACAGAGTGTGTTTTATTGTGTATAAAAACTGATTATGCGTTACTTTTCTTAGAAAAAACAGAATCCCCCTGTGGCTGTGAGCAGCCAGGTCTCTGAGGAGAGCAGGAGGGAGATGGTGCAATGGAACTGTCACATCCAGACTTCAGTGGAGAAGCCTGATGCAAGGGGCAGTGATGCCAGTCCCAGGTGGGCAATGTCAGACCTGGTGGGGTTGTGGAGGTGAGGAGCAAAGCTGTCCCTACAGTGATGGACATCAAGGCACTGCTTTTCCTTCCTGTCCACACCTCCTGAGGAGACACCCTGCCTCAATATCACTTGGAGAATGCTTCTAGTACCTCTTCTTTAAACTGAACAGTAATTCTTTAAAACCAAGAAATCATTTTCATTAGATGCACTTTGAAATCTTCCTCCTTAACTACATCACAAAATCTCACTCATTAGCTGTACAAGTCTTGAAGACCTGAAGAAAATGACAGAGATCAATACCTTGTTAGGGCTTTCTGTCTTTTAACGAGCCCCATGGGGTAATTGGTGCTCAGTCCATGAAACTCAGATACTGAGAGAAGATTGAATAAAGTGCTCAAGAAATCAGAAGTAACTCCAAGTACCTGGAAGCATTAATGAGCCCCACTGAGGGCAGCTACTGACAAAGGCTCCCCAGGGACTCCTTAGAGAGACAATTGGAGGCTGTGATTTCAGTAGGCAGAGTGCAGGTGGCTGTAATGCTGAGGAAACCCTGGCTTTGTTTGAGGAAGCAGAAAGGCCAAGCCCTCACCCCCAGACCCTGCCAAGGCAGATCCTGCCCCTCACTCCTGGCTCTGGACTCTTCCTGGGGGCAGTGGGATGTGAGGGAGATCAGTGCCCAGGGAGGCAAAATTCTCTGACACCTCCTGGCCTCCCAAAGAAGCTGCAAGGATGAAACAAAGTCCTGAGCCTCAAAAGAATCATGGACTCATAGAAGCATTTAGGTGTGAAAGAACCTTGTAGATCATTGAGTCCAACTGTAAACCTCACACTGCCAAGCCCACCACTAAACCACATCATGATGTGCCACACCTTCAAGACTTTTAAACACCTGCAGTGATGGTGAGTCCACCACTTCCACGGGCAGCCTATTCCAGTGCTTGGCAAACCTTTCAGTAAGGAATTTTTTCCTAATATCCAATCTACATCTCCCCTGGTGCAACTTGCAGCCATTTTCTCTTGTCCTACCACTCCTTACTTGGGAGAGGAGACACACACCAACCTTGCTATAACCTCCTTTCATAGAATCATAGAATTATAGAATCGTCTGCGTTGGAACTGACCTTTAAGATCATCTAGTCCAACCATCAACCTAACTCTGTAAAAAAAAAAAACAAACCAGAAAAACTTGTGGAGGATGTGACAGTTGGAGGCCATCTTAGGCACAGTGACCATGAATTGACAGAGTTCTCAATTCTGAGGGAAGCAAGGAGGGGAGCCAGCAGGACTGCCATCATGGACTTCCAGAGGGCAGACTTCAGTCTCTTCAAGAGACTGCTTGACAGAGTCCCTTGGGAGGCAGCCCTGAAGGGCAAAGTAGTCCAGGAAAGCTGGATGTTTTCCCAGGAGGAAGTCTTAAAAGTGCAGGACAGGCCGTCCCTGGGTGCTGTAAATCGAGCCGTCAGGGGAAAAGGCCAGCCTGGCTGAACAAAGAGATACGGTCACAACTCAGGGAAAAAAGGAGAATTTATGGGCTTTGGAAAAAAGCGCAGGCCACTCAGTAGTTGTAAAGAGTGACCAAGTCCTCTGCCTCCTTTTCTCCAGGCTTAACAACCCCAGTTCCCTCACCTGCTCCTTACAAGGCTTGTTCTCTAGAGCCCTCACCACCTTTGCTGATCTTCTTTGGACACGCTCCAGGACCACAAGGTCTTTCTCGTAGTGAGGGGCCCAGAACTGGACACAGCACTTGAGGTGGGGCCTCACCAGTCCCGAGTACAGGGGGAAGATCACTGCCCCAGTCCCGCTGGCCACATTGCTCCTGACAAAGGCCAGGATGCTGTTGGCCTTCTTGGCCACCTGGAGACACTGCTGGCTCCTGTTCAGGTGGTTGTTGACCAACAACCCCCAGGTCATTTTCTGCCAGGCAGCTCCAGCCACTCTGCCCTCAGCCTGGAGCGTTCATGGGGTTGGTGTGACTCAGGGGCAGGACCCGGCACTTGGCCTTGTTGAACCTCATCCCACTGGCCTCGGCCATCGATCCAGCCTGTCCATATCCCTCTGTAGAGAATTCCTACCCTCAAGCAGGTCAACACTCCTACCCAACTTGGTGTCGTCTGTGAACTTACTGAGGATGCACTCAATCCCCTCATCCAGGTCATTGATAAAGATATTAAAATGAACCAGCCCTAGTACGAAGCCCTGCAGAACACCACTTGTGACTGGCTGACAAATGGATTTAACTCCATTCACCACCACTCTCTGGGCCTGGCCTCCAGCCAGTTTTGTCCCCAGCAAAGAGTACACCCATCCAAGACATGGACAACCAGTTTCTCCAAGAGTGCTGTAAGAAATGCTGTCAAAGGCTTTACCAAATTCCAAATAAACAACATCCATGGCCTTTCCCTCATCTACTAAACAACTCGCCTTGTCACAGAAGGAGATCAAGTTTGTGAAGCAGGACCTGCCTTTCGTGAACCCATGCTGGATGGGCCTGATCACCTGGTTGTCCTGTATTTGTGGCGTGATGCCACAGGATCACTCAGGATGATCTACTCCGTAATCTTCCCTGGCTCTGAGGTCAGACTGACTGCCCTGTAGTTCCCTGAATCCTCCTTCTGGCCCTTCTTGGAGATGAGCGTCACATTTGCTAAATTGCAGTATATTTGAGAAATTCTGGGATTTTTCCAGTGGAAGTCACGTGAAGTTTTTCAAGGAGAAGTGGCCAGTCCTGCATTGGTGGGTGGCAGGGAAAAAGGGGGAGAATAACCCCCTGCATCAGGACAGGCTGGGACCTGACCAGAGCAGGGAGAAGGCCTGGGCACTACGAGGGATGCCCTACAAGCCAGCAGAGTATGGACACTAGGAACAAGGCCAGCTGTGTATGGGACTGCATGAGGAGGAGCGTGGGACACCCAGACAGCCTGAGTTCTCATCTGCCTCAATACTGATGAGGCCACACACATTGATGTGTCCCAGTGTGTTATTCCCATTTTGGAGAAGTAGTGATGGGCTAGAGAGTGTCCAGTGGAGGTCTGACAAGAGGGATTCAGGACCCAGTGCACATGAGCTGTTTGGGGTGGCTGAGGGACCTGGACTTCTTTGCCAGAGTGTGGACTCCAGTCAGTACAGGAGTAGCCTGAGAGTGCTTCAAGGGTGATTTCAGAGATGACAGAGCTTTTCATTAGAGTAAGATCCAGCAGGAGAAAAACTAAAGCCACAAAGTGCAGCTGAGGAGGCCCAGACTGGACACAAAGACATGTCACTCAGAGGGCAGGGCTGTGGGAGGGAGACGGGATCAGCCCAAGGCTTTGTGTTACAAGGAACTGCCCGGGAGGAAGGAGGGATGTCAGTAAAGGAGGGAAGATGCTCAGGTGAGAGCAAGGTGTCGTAGCAGGGGGATGTCTACAGCCTGCAGAGAAGGAGGTGCAGTGTGGGACACGGCAGGACAGCCTGGGGTGGAACTGACAGAGGGATGAAGAAAGTCTGAAAAACACCAACAGAGATGATCTCTGTCTCCCCTTGGCTCTGGCTGTTGTCTCTGCCACTGATGCCTGAGGAAGCACCTTATCCTTACAGCGCCAGGGTCTCATTGCCTCCCCTTCCCCACCCGAGAGCCTGGGAGGTATCGCACCGTAGCCCTACCCTTGACACTGCACATCCCCACATCACACTGCCCCAGGAAGAGCCCTGAGCAACGTGGGAGGGACAGGATCACCCTCCCCAGGGGCTGGGGGTCACAGCTTGGCCCTTTGGCCGAATGCAACACATCCAGGTTTCCTCAGATCTGTTCCACCTTTATATTGCCTCTGTCTACCTGTCATCTCTGCCTCCAGTTTTCTGCTCTAAGCAGTCACTGGGGAGGCTTAGTCAGTAATGGTCCTCCGTGGGACCCATCAACCCTCAAGGAAACTTTGGATTTTAAATCTGTCTTGAACTTCTTGAGAGTTGTTTTCAACCTCTTCTCAGGGTCTGAGGTTCAGGGACTCGGTACCAAACCCACCAGAGGGGTCATTAAAGTGCCTGGGGCTGGTCCTCTGCTGCTGAGCTGGGCCGGGCTCTTGGGCCAGAGGCAGCTCATGGCAAGCGGGCAGAGCTGCAGAGAGACAGTTTGACCCAGCGCAGCAGGGCTGAGGGAAGAGCTTCAGGCGCCAGGATGAGAGGATCAATGCCGAGAGAGGTTCAAGGCAGTTGGGAGTGGTAGGAGAGGTGAGAGCTGACGGTGGGACAAAGCTTCACAGCCCTCTCCACGGTGAGTCTCGGGCTGCAGGGCAATGGCCCTGCACATCCTGAAGGGTTCTCCTCAGTCTCTCATGGCCCACAGCCTTTGGGCTCTCTCTCCAGTGCAGAGGAGGATCAGGGTGTGCTCCAGAGCAGGGCTTCCCTGCAGCACCCTCAGAGGGATGGGACACGATGGGTGCCTTGTCCTGGGGACGGTGCGGGGTGTGAAGGTGGGCGAGCAGCCGGGGGCTGAGAATAAACCTTGATTGTTTTATATGGGTATTGGAAATTATACCGGATTTTTAGTATTTAATGTATTTAGTAGTGTTTTAATATTAATTGTTTCATCTTATTCTACAAAATCTGTTTATATTTCAAGCCTTGGGGTTTCCTTTATTTTTCCTAATTCTCTCTCTTTTGTGGGAGGTATCATAGGGTGATAGGGTAATTGTCTAAATGACAATAAATGTTTGTCAGTTTTTCAAACCTAAACAATGTTTCAGCAGCAGCTCAGACACTGACCCTGCAGGTCCTGCCATGCTGATGGTGCCCAAGCCCTCTTCAAACCTGTGGGTCTCAAGGCAACACAGTCCATGGGGTGGGGGTAACGTTAACTCCCCATTAAGGACACCCCATCTTCTGGGCATCCAAAAGCTGACAGATCTTCACTGGGGAGGGGAGTTTGCAGATCTGCACTTTGGAACTGGACTCCTCTGCTCTCCATGGGATCATCCTCCAGACCAAAGGAGTTCCAGCACAAAGCAGCTGAGAGCAGGACTGATGGACAGAGCAGCTCTCCTCCTTCTGCACTGAGGGTCTGTCCTGTGGCCTCGCAGGGCTCTCCAAACAGCACTTGTAGTATAGCAGAAATGCCAGGGATTTCTGCCTTCAGAAATGACTCCTGAAGTGGGACAGGGGGAACAGCAGAAACAGAAACACACACACACACACCCCCTCCCTCCAAGCTCTGTTCTGCATCCAGGGGATCTGGGAGTGACAATGGCCAAAAGCTCTTTCCTCTCAGGGGTAGATGTAACCTGCGACCACTCCTGGTTCCTCTCTGCCTCTTGCTGCACAGCACAACTGACTCCTCTGGAGCCCACAGCAGGGTCCCCTGCTCCCCATTGCACTCTCAGCCAGCACCAACCCAGGATCACGCCAGGATCTGCACAAAGGTCTCCCTAGAAGGACAGAGGTCATTTGGGGGAGCTCAGTGTGACAAAAGGAAGAGGTTCTGCTCAAAGATGTCTGTCCTGATTCCTCACTCTTTTCCTTTTTGAAAGGCGCCTGTGTGCAGAAGGAACAAATGTCCACCGTCAGCTCCATCACTGAGTTCCTCCTCCTGCCATTCGCAGACACACGGGAGCTGCAGCTCGTGCACTTCTGGCTCTTCCTGGGCATCCACCTGGCTGCCCTCCTGGGAAATGGCCTCATCATCACTGCCATCGCCTGTGACCACCACCTCCACACCCCCATGTACTTCTTCCT
>JAOXNO010000006.1:1039025-1064295 GCA_028565335.1 Limnodromus scolopaceus
TTTCTTCTTGTCCTATCCCTGGACACCACTGAAAAAAGACTGGCCCCATGGATGTGGGGGTCAGCTGTCATGCTAAGACAGGCTGGTCCCACATCCACCCTCCCTCCCTGCAGCCACCCCCGGGGCTGGGGGTCAGCCTGTACCCAGCACTGGAGGAGAGGGGCAGCGTGGAGGGGAGGGGAGAGGGTGGGAGATGGACCGGTGGGAGGGAGGAGATGCGGCACCCAAGGAGACATGAGCAGGACATGACAAGCTGCGATCGGTTGGGGGGAACTGCTGTCCTGACCAGACAGTTTGGCAGCACCGGTGCTGAGGGAGGGTCCCGATCGGGGCCGAGAAAAGTCACTTTAAGGTGTCATCAGCGTTCTTGAACATGAGAATGGCATTGTAGATCTTGAGTGCTGGGCCCAGCTTGACACTCATAATCTTGACGATGTCAGCCTGTGTCAGCAAGAGGAATGCCTCGCCATCGATCATCTGGAGAGGAGAGCAGGGACAAAGGCACTCACCGAAAACCCAGCTGTGGCTTCCTAGGGACAGCCAGCGCGGGCACAACCTGGGGACGTGCACTCACAGGCACCCGCCCTCAGCCAGGTGCCATGGATGATCCCAGGCAGGGGCCACCCACAGCACTCCCACACTGTCCCAGATAAACCAGAGCTCACGCGCCCAGGAACAGGGCAGAGATGGGGAAAGGACCTTTCCCAGGGCCACCCCAGGAGCTCACACCGCAGCCAGCCCAGGCTTCTGTGCCAGAGCGCAACGGGCACAGACACAGCCAGCAGGCAACCTGCCCCGGGCAAACACCTCCCCATTCCCTGCTCCAGGTCCTGGCACATGTGGAGGCTGCTCCCAGCTCAGCTCCGCGTTCCTGAGCACCCTTAAAGCACAGGGGCCATTTACTAACAGTCTGGGACACTTGCTCTGCTCACTGTCCCCAGGATCAGCCTGCCCGGGGCGTACTGCCCATGATGGAAAGCAGCTCCTCTGCGCGTTGGTCCACAAAGGGGTCTAAAAACAATGAATGTGGCTGACAGCGACCTCACCGAACCGCCGTGCTGGCGAGAGGATGCAGGTGGGGACAGATTAATGGGTGAGGAACAAGCAGCTTCCCTCAGGAGGTGATGGTGCACCATCCTCCCCCTGCTCCCCCATCCCAGCCTCCACAGAGGGGCCCTCCCTCACCCCTGCTGAGAGAACAGGGCAGTGCAGCTCCTTGGGGGGCAGCATCTCTCCTCCTGCCACCACATCTGCAGGGACAGACACCAGGGCTGCTGCCCCCAGGGCTGCAGGGTGGGTCACTGCCAGGTGCTGGACCTGCTCTCAGCATTCAGCAGCAAGCCATTGCAGGAAGGCCACTGGCCAATTCCTCCTTGCCCTGTTGGCAAACAGCTGTCCTTGGCCACCTGTGCTAGTCCTCCACCCTTCTCACCTCATCCTTGAAGAGCTTGGCTTGGTCCTCGCAACCCGTCAGAGTCTGAACAAAGCTAAAGACCTTGGAATAAACAGAGAAAAATATCAAGACAGAAGCAATGTTTCTGGCTGGAGACCACCATGAGCCCACACCCTCGCTTCCACAGAGGCATTCTGCTCCCTGTAGGGTAACGCGTGGCTGTCAGAGCAAAGGCTGGAGCTGCAGCACCCTCCCATGCCTAGAGACCACCCTTGGAGCTGGGCACAGGAGCTGGCCTCCTCCAGCCCCACAGCAGCAAATGTTACAGCAGCTTCGTCTCCAACAAGCCACCTCCAGCACAGCGAGACAATTCCCAGTGAGGGCATTGCCCACAGGAGGGCAATGGGGAAGTCAGGCAGGGCTGGCTGCTGGGGCTGGGGCCAGAGTTCCAGCTACCCAGGCCTTAGGAGGGACCATCACAGATGCCCCAAGAAAGTGAATGAAGGTGATGATGAAGAATTTGAAGTAAAGGTTTCTTTTTTAGAGAAACAGTGGAGTGAATTCTTATCTGCAGAGTCCATGGTTTCATTTTTTTAACTTGGCAAAGATGAAATTATTTCTTTGGAAACCTGTAACACGGTAAATGAAGATTCTGCTGTTTGCCTTCACCTGCCTGCCCTGTGCTAGTGGCACATTCAAGCCAAGCAAGAACCTGGTAGTTCTGCATGTGCTTCCCACAAGCTGCCATCAGGGCTCATGCCTGGCAGTTGTCCACACAGTACCGTACAAGTGTGTCCAGTCGACTGCCTTCTCGCTAGCCCAGAGAAGTGGCCACTGGAACACCTACATGCCTGGTGCATGTACCATGGTGCTGCACACCCAGGAAGAGCACTCCCAACCCACACCAGTTAGGTTAGGAGCCAGCATGCAGTCTTCAAAACCATCTTACCTCATCAATGGTCCACTTGGCCACTGTAGTTGCTGTGATGCCAGCCACCCCCGGCAGGAGTTTGCAGTGCTGCTCCCAGCAGAGCGACAGGGAGCGGTCGGGGTGGGCAGACAGGGCAGACATGAAGAGCGACTGGTGCATATTGTCCGAAGAGATAGCTGGCAATAAAAAAGCAAGATGCGATACAAGGTAGAAGAATGAGAACATCCCATCACATCCCATCACATCCTACAAGCCTCGGGGAGGGGCCAGGGCTGGCAGCAAATGGTCTCACGGGTTCAAGAATCAAGAGCTAGTGGTTGCCCTTGAATTCATAGGGTATCGGTGCATCCAAGTGTCCTATTTGGTGGGACTGGGGATGGCAGGGGAAGAAATTTAGAGACAAGCTTGGCTTTGCCTTGTTGTCACCACCTCCAGTCTTTCATTTTCCATCCTGAACTAGATTTCAACATCCAATTTCACACCAGAATGCCATCCCATGTCATTCAGTTCATTTCAGGTTTTTAACAAAGCTTTTCCCTTGTTCTCTGCTCCAAGGAGTGAAGGATGGTTCCCAAAAAGAGATCCTCATCATTCACCCCCAGCGCTGGGGTAGGCAGCGGGACCACCCATGGTAAAATGGATACTGGCTGGAATAAATGTCAGCCATGTCTTATGTTAGTCATCAGAACCAAACGCCCAGCAAACTGTCCCGCATCAGTTTCTGTGCTGCAGCGATAATTTGGCACTTCACAACCACGCTGACGTTTTGGGGTACGGCAGCCCCAGGGTGAAGGTAGAACATCCCTGCCTGAAGGGGACAAAGCGCCAGGGAAAATGCACTGCCACAGTGAGGGGATCTCCATTCCCTGCCCTAAAGCACTCAAGGATTGACAGATAGAACCCACAGGACATGATGAGCAGAGGTCTGGTGGGAGCCAGGGATGTTCCTTGTCAGCTTTGGTAGTCGACCACAAGCTCCTCACTGGTGCTCACCTGCGTGAGGTCTGACCAGGTGAGCCAAGGGGGACCTGCCTCCAGCAGCCACCACCCCAGCTCCTCCAGCCTTGCCCCTGGGATGATACCGCAGCAGAGGATGGCACTTACTCTGGAAGTCTTCCTGCTGGATCTTCCGGTACTTTGGAGGTCGCCCTCTAAAGAGACAGGAAGACTGGTTTCCAACTGGATTGGGGCTGGCCCGAGGGCCCTCCTCCACACTGCACAGAGCAATGCCTTGGCAGCAGGAGCAAGGATTACCTCTGGGACCCTGACCCAAACGGTTGACAGCTAAAGATATGAAACGTGGGGAGAAAAACCAAGAGATGTGCCCAACAGAGCTGGAAGGACAAATGCCAGCAACCAACTGTGCTCCCCCATGGCCAAGGAGCCTCTCCAGCATGGCCACCCCTCCCAGGGACAGCAGTCACGGCGCAGGGTCCCTGTGGGGTCTGTCCCTACCTCCCGTGGTGCCGAGATTTCTTTCGCTGAGGGAAGCCGATCAGGTTCCTCTTGCGAGACGAGGCCTCGGTGTCAGACAGGTCCGCCTTGAGCCTGCCCTGGTTCTTCTCAGCCAGTGGGCACCCTGAGAGGCAGTAATGGGCCGTGAATCTCCCAGTCACGTGTCCTGACCCGTCACAACCTGGCGTGGGACACTTCCTAGAGAACAGAGGGGAGGCAAGCGTTGGACTCACAGCAGCACGGGGGGCAAGCCAGCAGGGCCACCCTTCTGCCCCTGAGCACGGGAAGCCATAGCCCTGGACACTGAAAGCAGAGTAAAGATGTGCTGAACAAATTCCAGGGGTGAGGGCGCTGGGTGCGCGGGCAGGGCACACCCAGCCCCCCCCAGATATAGAACAGAATCAGAGAATCGTTGTGGTTGGAAGAGACCTTTAAGATCATCAAGTCCAACCATTAACCCAGCACTGCCAAGTTACCACTAACCCATGTCCCTCAGCACATCTACACATTTTTTAAATCCCTCCAGGGACTGTGACTCCACCACTTCCACGGGCAGCCCATTCCAATGATTGACAACCCTTTCCGTGAAGAAATTTTTCCCAATATCCATCCTAAACCTCCCCTGGCACAACTTGAGGCCATTTCCTCTTGTTCCATCGCCTGTTCCTTGGGAGAAGAGATCAAACCCCCCCGGCTACCCCCTCCTTTCAGGAAGTTGGAGAGAGCGAGAAGGTCTCCCCTCAGCCTCCTTTTCTCCAGGCTGAACAACCCCAGCTCCCTCAGCCGCTCCTCACAAGACTTGTGCTCCAGACCCCTCACCAGCTCCGTTGCCCTTCTCTGGATACACTCCAGCACCTCAAGGTCTTTCTTGTCACGAGGGGCCCAAAACTGAACACAGTATTTGAGGTGGGGCCTCACCAGTACAAAGGTACAACCACGTTTCTAGTCCTTCTGGCCACACTACACTACTACAAACACCCATCCCACTCCCACCGCTGCCATCACAGCGACCCTACACAAGTCACCACAGCAGCACTGAGCAAGCAGGTCACTGGGGTTCACAGAATCTCCATCTTCCCTTCCTTGCCCCCACAGACATCCAGACTAGCCTCGGAGTGAGGAGGAAGCAAGTGTCATGAGTGTGGCCAGTAGAGAAACCCCTGGGATCCAGGCCTGCCTTCCCCATCCTCACGGATGCTCCACCATACTTGATGCCAGCCTGCTGTGCTGGGGTTGGCACTACACCGTGTCTGGTTTCCCCTGGAAAAGGTCACACAAGTGACTGACTGAGCTGGGGGAGATGCACTGCTCCTTCTCAGGACTTCCCAGCTCACAGCGAAGGGCATCCACAAGGGGCGGGAGGGACATCATCCTCAAAGCTGGCATCAGTGAACAGCATCTTAGAGACCCTGGCCCCTCCGCAGCCCATATGTTCCCACAGGGAGATGGGCACGTAGGGCAGCCCCAGGGGCTCTTGGTGCTACGGGACAGGCGCGGAGTAGGAGCTCAGAGGAGTTTCACTAGCCACAGGCTCCAGGCCACCTTGGGGCCTCGTCTGGGGAGAGCAAGGGCTGCCCCAAAGCAGGGGGCAGAGCCAGGCGTGGGGTGGGTGCAGAGAAGGGCTGGTTGCTGGTGGGGCGGAGGAAGGGGTGGCAGGGAAGCTATGCCCCTCTGAGCTGTGCTGGTAGCTCACCTGTGGTGAAAGCTGTACTTGGAGCTCTTGGTGTGAGGGATGTTCTTGCAGCCCAGAGTTGGGCAGCCCCCGTGGGTGGAGGAGGCTGGTTCCTTTGGCCCTAGACCAGAAGGAGAAACAGGAGAGAGACCGTCACGGCTGTAGCCCCAGGCAGAGTCAGGGCTCTAGGGTCCCCGCCTGCACCAAGCAGGAAGGACTTTTCCTTCCTCAGCCAGCACATGCCCTCCCATTCCTAAACATGGTGGCAGTGGGGACCTGGCACACTTTGGCCCTGGTATGAGGGACTGACCCAGTGCAGGACTTACTGAGAGGAGGCTGCAGTGGGTGTCCAGTTTTTGAGCACCAGCCTATGGGGTGGATGTCTGGATGATCCGCATCAATCCAGAAATCATAGACGTGGCTCCAGCCATCAAAATGGATCTGGGGAAACAAGTAGAGAGGTCACCCTTCAAACCTCAGGGCACCTTCCTGAGGAGCTCTGGAGCCCTCCAAGCTGCCAGCAAGCAGCAGGGTAGAGTGGAACTGCAGCATGAAGCTCTGCTCCACTCCTGGGACCTGGCACTGGGACCTGCCATCCTCCACATGGTGTATGGAGGTCTGTGGAAGCTCACTTTTCCTCTGCGACTGGCAGTGAGTTGGGAAGGGCAGGAGCAAGCCAGCACAGTGCTGGATATAGGCTCAGCACCGAGACTCCAGCACTCACCTTTACCCTGTGATCTTCCACGTCCTCCACACTGGCCACACGGATGAAGGAAGGAGTCCTCCTGTCCACTGCCTCCAGTTTCATGTTGACCAGGAAGCCATGGGGTGGGCGCTGGGGCCAGGAAGAACCCAGGTCAGTGGGGAGCAGGGCCGTGCTTCAGAATCCCGCGTCCCTCAGCAGCTTTCCCAGCAGCATGTGCTCCTCAAGCCCAGCTCCCAGCCCTGGCCTGTCCAGGTAAAAGCCATTCCAGCAAACAGGGGCAACAGGAGAGAGCGGGTACAGGCCTCCCAGATCTGAGCTGTGTTTTAACACAACAGGAAAGCTGTGCCCAAGGGAAGAAGGTCTCGAAGAGACATATTTTGGGGATCTATATTGCAGTCGCACTTGCCTGGACACAGCTGCTGTTGTTGCAGTTGGAGACAACAACTATCAAGTAAGCCCAAACGAGTTCCCATCACCCAGCTCCTGTGTAGCTAAGGGGATGGTCACACTTCTCATTTTTCCCACTTTTGAATTTCCTGCCCAGGATAGGCCTGACTTCTGAATGCCAGGCCTGTGGCAGGAACATACTGAACGTCCCTGACAATGGAGAAAACCCAAATTCCTGCCCAGGTGGAGCAGATGACATGGCACTTACCACTTTAAAGGCCCAAGCTGGGACAGCAGATGCTCCAGTTTCCTTTAAGTACTTTTCCCAGGTGAAGTTGTCAGGGTCAGGATAATCTAAACCAGGGAAGAGAAGGTGAGACACACCTGCAGGAAGATGGTAAGCAGACTAGAAAGTCCTACTACCTTGAAGGACCAACCAAGTCTGTGCCAGGCACATGGGAAGCTGAGACATCAAGGAATGCTACTATTTTCTCATGGACCATGAAATTCAGGGTACAAGGAAGCAGAAACATCTGTGTCTGCACAGTGTGGATCCCCCTCATGTGTCCACTTCGCCCAACACAACCACCACGCTGCACCTGAACACGTGTACAGGAGCCTCAACAGGAATGTGCCACCTCCCTGGCTCTGGCCTTGCTGAAGGAAACCCCCTGGGCCTGCACACAAGTAAGGGCTGAGGGCTTTTTCCCCCCAGAATGCCCATGCCACGCTGGGAAGCCTGTCCCCAAGGGGATGTGCCAGCGAAGGCCATGCTCCCGGGCCACTGACTCACCTTGAGGAGGTGTGAGGGGTTTGCCGTGCTCCTGACACCATCCAACTGGGTGGATGTAGGGACTGCTGGGGTCACACCTGGAAAACACAGCCAAACTCTTACACAGGGCTGAGATACCCAGCTTATAACCACCAGACAGCGCAGGCAAAAGCCTCTGCAGAAGCCGAGGTCTTCTACAGCACCCCTGTCCCCGAGGGACCCAGAGAACCACAGGCCCTGGCAAGGGTGGCAGGATTCCAGCTCAGAGGGGCAAGACACAAAGATGCCCCGGGTGCAAGCTCTGCCACAGAGCTGCCCAGGGAGCAGCAATCCTTTGATGCCAGCAGGGATACAGAGCTCAGAGCGGTGAGACCTGAGCAATCAGAGGGTCTTGTGTCTTGGTGATGGCTTCCAGGTCACAGCACACTCAGGTGCTGCTGCTTCACAGCTCTGCCCTGGGACGGAGCAGGCAGCCACCCAGCACCAGAGAGTGAGGAGCAGCCAGGGACAGGAGCTGCTGCAGCCCCACAGCTCCTCAGGAAGAAAAGTAAGAGGTCAGAGGGCTCCACCCACAAAGAAAACAGAGTTGCTATCAGGACCCTAGTTATGCTAACTGGCCATTTTAATTGGCCTTAACTAGTCTCAACCAGGACACTTCCCCACCCCAGCCACAATCCCCTGTGAAGACGCAGGAGCTCCTTTTAAGATTAGGTCTTCAGTCTCTGCAATCGCAGGTGGCCCCACCTCCCAGGTGGCTTTCAGGGTGAGCCCACAGCATGGGATCACAACTGTCTTTGCCCCATATTAACTACAGAGCCATGGCAGTGTCCCAGGAGGTGACACGGAACAGGTAAAGGTTTGTCCCCAAGACACAGGGGTTACCCTCTGCCCCACGGGACAACTAGTGGCCTGTCTGCAGTAGTGTGCTGGGATCATCCCATGCTTTCCCGAGCACCCATCACTCTTGCTGAAGCGGTGGCAGAGTGTCACCCCAGCACTGGCACCCCAGGAGCCTCCGTGCACTTACCAGTAGTCGTAAGTATCATCCCAGTTGTCAAAGTGCACCAAAAAGCGATTGTCCACCACGTCAGTCACTGTGGCAACACAGATCAGGGAAGGGTTCATGCGGTCCACAGCTTCGAGCTTCATGCCCACCTCAAAGCCTGGGGAAGCCTCGTGCTGGGAGGAGAGATGGGCAGGTTTCTGTCAGAGCTGCAGGCCCAGTGCCCTCCTCACCACTTCCCTTGCTTCAAGGAGACACCTGCCCAAACCCTCCCAAAACCAGGTCCTCCCTGGCCTCCAGACAGGTCCAGGACCACTTAGGATCCCAAAAGGGCGGGTCCCCACTGTGCATGCAAGAAAAGAGGCAAAGGGTAAGAAACCCTGCTTGGGCACACAAAGAAAGAGGAAAAGAAATCTTCAGACCCTCAGGATCTTCTATAAGCAGTAACCTCCAAGAAAAAAATCAGCCTCCAACCTACAGCAAATGCAGATTTTATCATAAAATACTTCTTTGCAGTCACGCTCCGGTGTTTGCAGTGCTCGAGGCTTGGCAGGAGGAGCAGGAGGAGCTGGGACAGCTCTCTCTCTTCACCCTGCCTTGCCTTTATTTCTTGGACCCACAATCCGTGCAAAACGCCAGGTCACACACACTAACGTGGTTGTTGCAGCAATGAACAGGAGAGTTTAGACACAATAAATAATTTGGAGAGGCTGATTTATCAGTAGATTGAGCTTCCTCTGCAGCTGACAAAGAAACCATCAGCATTTTGGACTGCGCTCTATTCCCACTTTCTGTACCCAGCTGCCATACGAAAACCAAAGGCAGAGGCAGAAACAATGAAGACACAAAACAGAGACAAGAGACTTACACCTAAAAAACATTATCTGGGAGGTTTTGGTAAAATAATTGTTGAGAATAGTGGTTACTTCTCCTCATCAGTACTTTTGCAATAGATTTAACTTGTGTTCCCCAGGGCTCAGTATTGGGGCTGGTTCTCTTTAATATCTTTATCAACGATCTGGACAAGGAGACTGAGTGCACCCTCCGTAAATTTGCAGATGACACCAAGTTGGGTGGGAGAATTGATCTGCTTGAGGGCAGGAAGGCTCTACAGAGGGACCTGAACAGGCTGGCTGGCTGGGCTGAGGCCAATGGGATGAGCTTCAACAAGGCCAAGTGCTGGGTCCTGCCCTTGGGTCACACCAACTCCATGCAGTGCCACAGGCTGGGGAAGAATGGCTGGAGCTGCCTGATGGAAAAGGACCTGGGGGTGTTGGTCGACTGTTGGCTGAACATGAGGCAGCAATGTGCCCAGGTGGCCAAGAAGGCCACCAGCATCCTAGCCTGTATCAGGAACAGTGTGACCAGCAGGACTGGGGCAGTGACCGTCACCCTGTACTGGGCACTGGTGAGGCCCCACCTTGAGTGCTGGTTTGGGCCCCTCATGACAAGAAAGACATTGAGGTGCTGGAGCAGCTGAGGGAGCTGGGGGGGTTCAGCCTGGAGAAAAGGAGGCTGAGGGGAGACCTTCTCACTCTCTACAACTCCCTGAAAGGAGGGTATAGCCAGGGGGGTTCGGTCTCTTCTCCCAAGGAACAGGCGATGGGACAAGAGGAAACAGCCTCAAGTTGTGCCAGGGGAGGTTTAGGATGGATATTAGGAAAAAATTCTTCATGGAAATGGTTGTCAAACATTGGAACAGGCTGCTCGTGGAAGTGGTGGATTCGCCATCCCTGGAGGTATTTAAAAGCCAGGCAGACGTGGTGCTGAGGGACATGGGTTAGTGACAACTTGGCAGGGTTAGGTTTACGGTTGGACTTGATGAGAGACTTGGTCTCTTCCAATCAAAATGATTCTATGATTCTACGATTGTACAAACCTGCAGGCTCTGGCAGGAAGGAGAAGCTGCTACTCACAGTGTTTCGGACCATGAAGAGGTGCTTAGGAGCAGCCTGAGCCTTTGTTATCTTCAGGTAGTTTGTCCAGCTGAATTCTTCTTCCTTATAACCTACAACCCCTCAGGAAGAGAAATGAGAGCAGCAAATTCAGAGAGAGCAGCCAGGAGGCCGTGAGGCCGAGCCCGGCCATTCCTGACCAGCCCTCACCCTGCCAGACATGTCCTACGTGGGCAGATGGGGTCTACAGCAGCCCTGGGAAACCCAAAGCCCATGGCTTGGGCCGAATGGCTGATTTTTGAAGGGGTGGATTGGAAATCCAGAGCTCAGCTCCTTCTCAGAGAGCATCAGTCTCACCTGCCCTGGGGCATAGCTGCTGGCTCCAGCCTGGCATGGGGATATACAGTGTGACAGGGCTTTGCCCCAAAATGGGAGCAAGCAGAGATCTTTAGCGTGATGGGTAATGGAAAGATTGTCCTGCAGAACCTCTCCCAGCACAGCAGCAGCCTCTCCTGGACCCCACAGAGCCACCCTGTCCCCATCTCCAGCTCTACGTTCGATGCCCACTACTTGTCCCCCTCCTTCAACAGGACGCACCAATTGAGACTCGTTAACTCCTTACCTTTTGGTGGCTGGAGTTTGTGCCCCGTCTCCTCGAACCAGCCAGCAGGGTGGATGTCGGGGGAGTCAGCATTCAGCCAGAAATCATGGCACTCAGAGTAGCCATCAAAGTGGAGGCGCATCCGGTAACCGCACACCTACCAGCAGGGAGGGCAAGAAAAGGAAAGGATGGTGGAAACCTCCTGCTGTCCCTGGCTGAGCATTGCGGGCACCTCCCCTCCCGCACACAATCTCAGCGGATCACTTAGGGAAGCCAAGGGTCAATCATAGGTCAGTGCCCAAATCGGAAGGCACGCACCAGTCCCAAAAGATGTCCAGCATGGAACAACGTAAGTGCAAGGCCACCACAAGACAGCCCTGAGAAGGGAGGTTCAGCCTGGTGCCCAAGATGACATGGTGGGGCACCTTGCTGGGTCCAGCAAGTGCAATGATTCCTTTTTCTGCAGCCGGGGGAGATGCTGGCACGGGGATTTTGGCTAAATGCCATGCTGCTTTGGTGAAACCTCTCCAGCAGCAAGAACAGCAGCCACCATTGCACAGCTGATCTCCCTGGCTGCCTGGGGAGCACTGCGAGACGAGGCTGGTTCGGCTGCCACGCGGCTGAGGGGAGAGCCCCACAGAGAGAGGGCCTCCACGGACACAAGGAAGAGCAATGGGATGCCTCCACACCCTCCATCTCAAGGGCTCAGACCTGCCTGAAGGACATCAGCTCAAAGATAAGAAGCTGTTGCCATCACCACAGTCTCCCCCCATGGCTCTGCTGCGTCAGGGTGAGAGACCAACGAGGCTGGGGCACGACGTCTGCTCCACAGCAGCCTCCTGCCCCTATGAACTGGAAGGAAACTCCCCGTTTGCTTGACTGAGGTCATCTCATGCAGTGACACACAGGCAAGGGCCCAAAGCCCATCTCTTCCACGGGCCAGCTGGCAGCACCTCCCCTCCCACAGAGCCTCCCACTGCACAGGAGCAAGGAGGAACCGAGGAACATGGGAACTGGAGGTGCCTTACCTCAGCCACTGTCAGGATAAAGTACATGGATGGGTGCTGCGGATCGATCCCCTCCAGCTTCATCCCCACTTTAAAGCCATTCTTGTGCTGGGAAGCTACTTGGTACTGGAAACAAAAATTAAACTACAATGTAAAAAACAACACAGGTAGTTGGGTCCAGAACCATCCCAAAGAGCAACCATCAGGCAATGGGAGCTGCTGGGACCAGGAGATCGTGGGTCACAGGTTATGTTGTCCAAATTTTAATTCTTTTCCCATAGGAAAACACATTCTTCCACCTCCTCGTGGGTTTGTGTCTCTTGCTACGGGCAGGGCAGGGTGTCCCAGGGCTAACAGCCGCAGCCAGGGAGAGTGGGGCATGGGCCAGGCTCCTCTGGAACTCTGGCAACCAGAGGTCTGGGAGCAGGGGAGCAGTGCAGCAAGGTGGACCCAGGAGAGCCCACACCTGCTTTGAGGAAGGGCTGGAAAGACTCCAGCACCTTGCCAGAGCCACAGGGGTGTCCGAGGCAAAAGTGGGGTGCTTGGGATGGGGGACAGCATCCCGCTGGGGAGTGGGACTCGGGGCAAATCAAAACTGGAGGCTGACCGGTCATCTCCAGGTGAAGATGGGAGCTTGCTTATCGCTCAGAGACCCGCAAAATAGGGAAGCAAGGAAGAGAGGAGGAAGGAGGAGGGGTGGGAAAAAAAAGGGAAAGAAAAGAGAAGATGAAAGAGGGAAAAAGACAGGAAAATCCCAACTCACATCCTGGAAGAGATCTAAAGGGGCAGCGACAGCTTTCTGCTCCTCCAAGTAGGACGCCCAAGACCAGCCTTCTTTCTTCTCCTCACTGGCACCTGAGCGCAGCACAAACGCACACACAAGAGGCGCTGCTGAGGGTCTGCCCCAGCCTCCGTCCCTGCCTGTCCCGGGGTAGTGTGGAGGGCAGGCGAGTGTGGGGGTCCCACTGGGGCCGCATCCTGCTCTCACGCACAGTCCTGCATCCCTGCAAAGCTCAGCACCATCCTACTGCAGCCCCTTCTCCAGAAGACCTGGCCAGCTGTCCCAGGAGAGACAGAGCCAAGAGGGCACCTCTCACACAGGTCCCCGTGATCCAGATGTCTTCTATTGCTGTACAACACCCTAGTGAGGCACCCAAGGAGCCTGAGGGACAAGCCATCCTGTGCAAAGCATCGGGACACCTCTTGCAACCAGTCTTCCTCCAGCCAGTACATCTGAAAAGGCCACAGCACTGATGGGTTTGGACAGCCAGGAAGATCCATCCAGGCATCTGGGAATCACTGCCAGCTGCAAGGGGCTCCTGGCCAGTCAAACCAGCAGCAGGCTCACCTCCCAGCACCGCTCCAGAGGCACCAGCTCTGCTATCCTCTGCTCCGAGACAACCACCTCAGCCCCCCTTGGCAGGCCAGGGCCACCCTGATGCCCTAGAGATGATGCATTTACCCTCAGGTATTCCCAGAAAGACAACAGTATTGTCTCCTCATAGGCAGGGAGGTGATCCTTCATGCCTTTAACCCCTTTGGGAAGGTCACAAAGGCCTTGCCCGAGGCACACGAGGCACAACCCGAGTCTCTTGCTCTCCAGCCACTTTCTCTTCCTGCTTCGGAGTGCCCGAAGGGACTCCAGGAGTGTTGTGCCTAGTCCAGCACGGAGTAATTCACAGCCACAGGTCAGCCACGGCAGACAGCCTTGGGCAGGGCAGGCCAGAAATGCAAAGGAAAACCACACCAATTCTCTCCTCCCATGGGTTTGGGGGAAGTGGAGATGGAAAAAAAATCACTTGTGGGATAAATTAAAGCTGAGCTTCAGTAAGCAGGGTTACTAACCTAATGCTTCTCTAACACTTAAGAGTGATGAGGACCTTTTATTATTCTTTAGGATATAGAAAAAATGTGGCAGCGTGTTTGGGAATCCATAAGCATAAGCTCTGCACTTCCAGAAAATGACAAGTACACCTGGAGATAGAGCATACATTGGCTCTGCTGCAGTGAAGCATCCAGTCGTGTATTTTGTTTGCTGATGTACTTCTAAAATAAGAGAAAATAAAATGCTGAAATAACAAGGCTCAGCACTGCTTACTTGTATGCAGCAGGGAAGGTTACATGCTCAGGGCTCAGTCTCTAGAGAAAAGGACCTGGCCAGCGAGTATGAGATCCCTTTGTAACAGCAGTTAACTCAGTGTAACTCAGGGGTTAACAACATCTGGCCCCTGCTACTGTCCCTACATTCAGCGAGGAAGGGAGTATGAAGCTGGAACAGTTTAATTTTAAAATTATTTCGAGTCTGACCTTTCACTATTCACAGAATCCCAGAATGATAGGGGTTGGAAGGGACCTTCGGAGATCCTCTACTCCAACCCCCAAAAGACAAAGGTTGTCTTTGTATAAAGACAAAAGGTTTCCCATGAATGTTTGTTTTCAGTATTTTCCCAAGTTCTCCTTCCCCTTCATCCCCAGCACACTGCAGGGGAAAAAACAAACAAGCAAACACTGCATCCCTCAGCTTGTCTCCTTTTCCTCTGTGTCGACAGCTCTGTATTTGAGATTTCCTCTGATGTGGTCCAGGAATAGATCCCCAAGAGACAGGACAACCCCAAATCACCTGGTTTCAGTGGGACCAGACCTACAGGAGCAGCTCCCAAACTTGTGAGCTCCCAATTGCATGAGGGAAGTTCCTCTTAAGACCGTCCAAAGAGGGGGCCAATGCCAGATGTGGCGCAGAGCCACATTATTGCTCAGGATAGTGCCTCTTGGAGCAAACATGGTATCCACAAGCAAGTAATAAAATCAGCTCCCAAGGGGAGGGACTAGACAGCACTGTACAGTATGGCCCAATGCCTGAAGAAGACACAGCCGTATCTGTAGGGTGCGCCCATCCCATGGAGAGAAAGAGAGGAAAGGAGAGAAATGGAAAGAGACAGAGAGAGCAGGATCAAGCAAGCAGAGGAGCTCACGAGCCTTCAGGAACATGTACCAGCATATTGAACTGGGTGTTTGACTCTGCTGGAGCACCAAAATGCTCACTCAGCCCCACAGCACAACCCCACAGCTGTGGCAGAAGCGCCCACCCCACCAGCTGCCCGGCCCCTCCATACCATGCTGGCTCCCGTTCCAGGCATCAGCCTCTGCATTGCTGATGGCAGCGTCTCCCACAGAGCTTTTCCTCTCTTCCTGCTTTTCCTCCTAGATATAAGAGCAGACAATACAGAAACCCATCACCTTGGAGGTCTGCACAGAGGTTCATGCTGTGTGTTGTACCCTCGCACTGGTGCCAAGGGTCATACTGGTGCCTCTGCAACATCCATGATTTGACTGACGCTTGGCCCAGAAATGGGTGGCCAAGAGGATCTGATGATGGGAGCCCAAGGGGGATTTTGGTAGCAATCACACCTGGAGTGGATCTGCTACAGTCAGGGCTGGCAAGCAGAGCTCCCTTGCCTTGTGAAAGCCACTCTCCTTTCCCCAGGACACTCATCACACAGAGACTCTCTTACTTCAACACTTTCTTTGGTGGCCCAGACTCAAGAGAGTAGTTGAGAGCATTTGACCCCTACAGCCCAACCAGGACGTGTCCAGCACTGCTGAATCCGAGGCGCTCGGCGTGGCAAACAGCCAGCCAAGTGTCTAGAAGCCCTTACACTCCACACATTCATGTCTTTTTGGCATTAACAGCCAATAGGCTACCCCTTCAACATACAGCTGACATAGAACTGAAAGGCACTGACGAGAACTGCCCACACCCATGGGGGTGGCCCATGGCCCACCCTTGACACTGGCACGTGGGCACACAGGCCCTCCCTGCCCTCTTCCTACCATTTGCTCAGATTCATATTCTTCCTCCGAAGGGCTCTGGTAGTCCTTCCTCTTTCGTTTCTTCACTGGCTTGAGGATTTCGGTGGCATTGGTGCTGCTGGCAGAGTTTTCCACGATGACGGACCTGCACAGAGGAAGGGAGAGTAAACCACTGTGGCACGTGGCAACGGCTGGGGTGTCAGTAAGGGAGGGGCTGCCAGAAAATCAGGCACCCCGTTTCTCACTCTCACATGCTCCCATGACTAATTCATGCACTTCTCTTAGCACACAGGTTGGCAAGAGATTGGAACCAGGGTAGAGACCAGAATCACCCTCATGTGCTTGGGTGTCAGAAGCCTGAACCCAGGGATGGATCAAAAGCAATCTAGTTTTATAGTGGGGCTCTAAGCTGCAGCAGAGTCACACGGAGATGCTGGAAGCAAGCAGAGGGGCTGGAAATGCCCTCCTGACGCACATCTCCCACTGCTGCTCAGCCTGGAAGCATCCACTGCGGCAACCTCCTGCTGCAGCACGTATCCAGCAGATACGTGTTTATGAGGCCACAAATTGGGCAGGAGAAAATCTGGCTCCTGTGCTTCCTGCTGCCCCTTGGGACAAGTCTTCATCCCCTGCCACTGCAGAGAGGGCACTCTGCCTCCAGGAAAGAGGGAAACAAGCAGGGTCCCCAGTACCTGCCAGAGACAGGTACTTCATCCCTCTCTGAAGCACGTGGCCCAGGGGAGGGGGGGCAGATGGATGGACATGGCTCTGTGTGGAGCAGACTCCCTTCCCTTTACCTTTCTTTGAACTGCTGGTGACAGTGCTCACTGCAGAAGCCCCTGCCTTCCCGGGCTCCATCCGACACGTGTCTCCGGCCACAGGTATCACAGTGGCACATACTTTCTGCTGCTGGCAGCTTGGTCTGCTCTGGCCCATCTGAGTCAGAGAGAAAAGGAGCAGTGAGGCACAAGGTGCAGCAAAGGAAGGAGAGCAGGAAGCAGGAGACATTTCCCTCATTCAGCGCCTGCTGGATGATGGTACCCACCCAAAAAGTGCCATCATGGTGCCCTTACCCTGAGCAGCAGTAGGATTGTCCCTGCTGGTGGGTGCCACCTCCCAGTCCCCATCTTTCTCTGTGTGATCCTCCTTCACAGCTTCCACTGGAGGCAGCTTATCAGCACTCACCACCTTCAGCGTCCCGTACTCATTTATTCGAAACTACGTCATTGAACCAAAGAACAAGGAAAAACAGTTAACAAGAAGGATAGAAATGTAAATTCATAGCTAGGGGGTACATGTGAGTTCTGAGAATGAGAGGGACATGGTTTGGGCATTAGTGCATCCAACAAGAGGACAGCTCTTTCGATGACAAGTGAGCACTGCATCAATGTCACCTGTTCTGCTGCCTTCCCTGCAGTCTATGGTGGCTGCTGAGCAAGCCCACTGCTGGCAGCAGGGTGAGACCAGCAGCAGGGCAGGGTGATGCTGGGGGACGTGGTGCCCTGAGGATGAGGAGCAGCTGAGAAATTGGTACATTTTGTACAAGCTATTTCATGTACCAAGGGGCACAACTAAAGGCACCTGCTGTCTGATAAGTACAAAGCCACTGTTTCCAGGGTGAGTGCAGGAGTTTGGTGAGAGCCAACTCTGTGGCACAGCTTGGAGAGATGCCCTGAACAGGACGTAGCATCCCTCTGCCTTTCTGTGCAGGACAGGCCTGCTGTCGTCCCACAGGCACCATGTGTGAGCTCTCTCTGCTAAGTTAACAAGCTGGGGGGGACACAGGGATGGGGCAGAAGGAGACCCTCACAGAGCCAGAATAGCCAAGAGATCCTCCAGCTGGGGTGTGGGTACTGCCAGGGGCCACATCACATCCTGGTGGTCCCTGCCCGGCACCAGCTGAGGGACTGCCCTTGCAAGTGGTTTCGGAGAGTGGCAAGGTGGGGGCAAACATGGTGGCCCAGGGCTACACTTACCCGCAGGTTACTCCCAGGCAAAGTAGCCACCCCATCCTTCCACTCCAGCACACGAACGGTGCTGCAGGTCTGCACCCCGCTGATCTGGGGAATGACAGTGGCCGTGATGGGCTCGCTCCCTGCTCCCCTTTCTGGCCTCTCGGCCCCTGTGCTTCTCTGCGGCTCCCGGGGGAATCGCTGAATCTCTAAGGTGCTCGTGGGAAGGTTGATGGTAGTGGCATTTGCTTGAGAAGGGAAGAAAGGAAACAAACAACGAGAGGCAAACATGGAACATTTAACTGATGCAGACAAGGCTCGAAGGCAACACAAAAGGACAGAGAGGACACAGTCTCCCAGCCGAGGGCTCGGTGCTGTGGGCGAAAGCACCCACAAGCGGGCAGCCTGACCCAACGAGACCTGCAGCCAGAAATGGCTTGTGCTGGGGGGTGGCACCAACAATATCCACATTCAACGGTTCCTACTTCAGCCAAACCTCAGTGTTCCCATGACCAGGATGCCCTGATGTGGCAGAATTGCGCTGGCAAGCTCCTGGACTGCATCTTCCAGTACAGTTTCATTTCAAGGGAACACACTGTGCAGCCCAGGGCCTCTCCTCAGTGGGAACTAAGACACCCGGAGTAGGAAAAAGTGGGAGATTTTCTTCTAAAGAACACCCCTGATCTCACCTAACACACGTCCACGCTTTGCTCACACCTCCTGAAAGGCGCTGCTCAGCTGGGCTGAAAATTGTTCTCCCAATTTTAAAGAATCATAAGAAGGCCGACCCTGGTAATTATAGGCCTGTCAGTCCCACTTCAGCGCCTGGTAAAATTATGAACAAGGGTATTCTGGGATTTACTGAAAAACACTTGAGACACAATGCAGTCACTGGTCAGAGCCAACATAGGTTCATGAGGGGAAAGTCCTGCTTAAAGAGTTTAATTTCCTTTTTTCAAAAGGTTCCCTATCGAGTTGCCCAAAGGAAGCCAGTAAATGTGGGCTTTTTTTATTTTAGTAAAGCTTTTGATACTGTCTCTCACAGTACCCTTCTGGACAAGACGTCCAGCACACCGCTAGACGAGTCCACAGCGCGTTGGGTGAACGACTGGCTGATGGGCTGGGCTCAAAGACTTCCAGTAAACGGGGTCACATCAGGCTGGCAGCCAGCCACCAGCGGCTCAATTTTAGAGCCACTATTCTTTAATGTTTTTATAAATGATCTGGACACAGGAGCTGAGTGTCCATTAAGTTTGCTGATGATACTAAACTAGGAGGAGCTGTGGTTTCCCTCAAGGGTAAAGAGGCCTTACAGAGAGATCTGGATAGACAAGAAAGCTGGGCAACCACCAGCTCCATGGAATTTAACCAGAGCAAGTGATGGATTCTACACCTGGGATGGAGTAATCATGATTATTCATACAGATTGGAGGAAGAAAAGACTGGAGAGCAGCCCTGCGGAAAGAGGTCTGGGGTTTGGGTTGATGGAAGTTAAGCAGGAGCCAGCAGTGAGCCTGGGCAGCCCCAGCTCCGAGTGTGTCCAAAGGAGGACAACTGAGATGGGGAAAGGTCTCGAGGACAAGGCTCAGGAGCAGTGACTGAGGTCACTGGGCTTATTCAGCCTGGAGAAGAGAAGGCCGAGGGGTGCCCTCATGGCACCTGCACCTTCCTCATGGGGGGCAGTGGAGGGGAGGTGCCGATCTCCTCTCTCTGGTGACCAGCGATGGAACACGAGGGAATGGAATGAGGCTGCCTCAGGGGAAGCTCAAGTTGGACATGAGGAGAAGGTTCTTCTCTGAGAGCGTGGTTGGTCCCTGGAACAGGCTCCCCAGGGAGCGGCACCAAGTCTGTCACAGCTCAGGGAGCGTTTGGATGACACTCTCAGTCAGTTTAGTTTTAGCTTTGGTCAGGTTTAGTTTGAGGCAGTCCTGCAAGGAGCGGGGAGTTGGGCTCCATGATCCTTATGGGTCCCTTCCAACTGGAGACATTCTATTGTTCTATGACAATGCAGCAACCCAGAAGCCCACGTGCCCCGCAAAGCAGGCACTGTGCTGCACAGGGTGCCAGACTTTGGTTTAGGGCTTTGGTTTAGAACTCAGGAGATTTTGGTTGGCCAGAAATGGTACAAGTGATGAAGGATAGCCACAAAGAAACTGTAAGATGGCAACAGCAGCATAACTTTCCCTTCCAAGGTTCGAGAGGAGCACAGATATACAAGGAGTGTGAGGTATCAGTGTGGGGGGAAGGACAGTCCCACATACCTGGTATGATGAAGGCAGTCGTTGGCAGATGAGTGCTCTGCACAGTGCTCTCGGTGGTGACCACGTGGACGCTGACCTCCCCAGCTGCATTCCCTTTCGTGCTTCTCACAACCTCCATCTCTGCTCTGCTGTCCATCACCTCGCCTGGACACAGCGCGAGACACTGGATGACAAGAAGAAAGGGATCAAGTTGGGTACAAGTACAATCACGATAAAGGAGTGAGAAAGAAAATGTGAAGGATGGTCCCTCCCTTTCCACCATCTCCCAGATGAAACCCCTGTAAAAATGCGTTAAAGGCCCATTGAACTCAACAGAGAACAGAATGAAGGTCACGTCTGGTATGAACGTGACCTGGTAAAGTGCCTGTTGTGAGATCCCAGCTCGAGAGTCTGCAAACACCAAGGGTTTTTTCTTACCTGGCACCACCATAAGGTGGTCCAAGCACAGCAGGTCCACCACAAGCTATGGCTGCTCCTGCCTCCCACTGGGGCATACACCACTCTGACACAGGCTGCGACTGAGGGCTGGCAAATCCTCCCCAGAGGTCCCTGAAGTCACCTTTGATCTTCTAAGTGGCTGTAAGAGAGAATTTCACAAGTCACAGGAGTTAACCGGGATAGTAGTGAACATGGGGATAGAAGGGGAACATGAAGTCCACTGCATGCAGCTCAGTTTCTCACAGGACCGGTGATGTTCAACCCATTCAGCCATGAATTTCAAGGAGTAGGCAAAGTGTCAGGGGCCCGAGGGTACTACTGGGCCTTACTGGCCCTGACCAGCCACCCCTGTGACCCCTACCCATGGAGTCCATGTCAGCCCACCCTCAGCCTGTCTATGCAACGCTGCAGCAGTGCTGGTCTCCAGCTGCTGTCTGGCAGCAGCAGGACCTGATGGGCCGACTGGTGTCCTGGCTTGATCTCAGACGTTGTCTGGTGATCTGAGCTCCTAGCTGGTCCTGGCCACAGTGGTCCTGCCAGCTGCCTTCCTCCGTTCCCTGTCCCTAGGGCAGCAGCTGGCTTCTGCTGTGCCCCAGCAGGCAGGATGGTGCCTACACCACGATGTCCCCAGACCAGGGCCTGCCTGCAAGCTGGAGGGACAAACAGAGTCACCTCCCAGTGCTCAGGGTGCCTTGGTGAGGGAGGGCTCTTGGTGCTGCTCCTGCCCTAGTGAAAAACACAATGGACACACAGAGCTAAGCAGAAAACCAGCAGTTTTTCACTCTGAGGGTAGTGAGGCCCTGGCCCGGGCTGCCCCATCCCTGGAGGGCTTCATGGCCAAGTTGGACGGGGCTTTGAGCAACCTGGTGTGGTGGGAGGTGTCCCTGCCCAGGGCAGGGGGTGGCACTGGATGGGCTTTAAGTTCCGTTCCAACCCAAACCATTCTGTGATTCTATGATTCAGTATCATCAGATGCTCTCAGGGAAGGCAGATCTCTCCGTGTCTACTGAAAATGATGGTCCAAGTGTCCCAGAGGCTGGTGGAGTCTGAGAACACTGGGCTGGGGAAGGATTTTGGACCTGCCCTGTTTCCTACACCCTCTTCAATCACTTGCTGCCAGGATGGAGGCAGGGCTGCTATGGGGCTAAGCAGGGGACCACACTCATGACGCGGTTGCTTTAGATGCAACCTGAATTTGAAAGAAAAGACAGATGTGCAAAACAGGATGATGATTTCAGTGAACTACAGTTAAATAAGAACTTGGCTACAAAGAGAATTTTAAAACCTGAGACATTAAGATCAAGGTGTTACAACAAGGGTAAAGAGCAGGATGGTGTGCTCACTTTAGGGGAAGATCTACTGCTTCTTCTCTCTTCCAATGCTGCCAGGTTTGTGATCAGAAATAGTTGCGTTCAACTGACATCATGGTACGGACATTTAAGGCCCTCCAGGTGCAACAACAGAGAAGCATTGTTAAGTGTCAGGAGAACTGACGGAACTGAGTTACTCAGCTGGACATTGGACTCCAACTGAGAGCTAACACAAATTGGGCAGCCAACCTGTCTTGGTGTTTCCTAATACCACCTAGGAACCTATTTGCCTTCTTAGGCACTTAGGTCTGATATTTACCCTTGATTCCTCACTTGGATCAAGTGTTTCAAGGACAACTCCTCGTTTTGCGTGAGCAGTTGGCTTTTTATTATTTAAACAGAACTTAGGAGTGGAAGTGCCTAGAAAGGAAGAGAAATAAGATCCAGTGGCGAAGCTGGGTTACGCTCAATCTCATCTCTGTACAGCAGTCTATGACGTGAATGCAATAGCAAATAATTGCACAGGAAATAACCAGCAGTCATTATCACGAGTCAAACACTCTCCAAAGCCTTGTGGAAGTGCCTGTCAGTGCTGGTTCTCCTGTACCTTATGAGTTTAGGGCGAATAGAATGAACTTGGACTATAGATCGGGGCGCTATTCCTTAAACTGGAAGAACTAAATAACTGAGATTTAGGACTTAACCTCCAGACAATCTCTCCCTCCCGGAAAAGGCCCTACTGCATCAAAGGATATGTCCCCCCACCGCACCACAGCTGGGGAGCCCAGCTCAGAGGGTCAGGAGCCCTCCCAGGAGCTTGAGGGAGGCAGAGGAGCCCATCCAGCCCATGGCCCTATTCCTCTCATCTGCCCCTTGGCAGCAGTGTCCCTGCTTCCCCTGGCACCTCTGGCCAGAGCAACCTCCTTCTTGGCAGAAACCCTTCCTGAACACCTTGCCCCAGGTCCTTCCCTTCGAGCACATGGGGAGGGCAAATCCTGCAAACAACTCCTCCAGCACATGTCCTGCTCCACCCCACAGGGCAGCAAAGACTCCAAGGTCCTGGACACCACAAAACCTTATGCCTGGAGACATCTCAAGCCACGTTTCTCTCCTTTTAAGATCCATAGTGGGAGACAGGCCCAAAGTTATTCCAAGGCCACACACGAGCACCAAGAACACTGTTGGTGTGAACTTGTAAGCACACCATTGCCACAGCTGATACCCAGCAACTCCCAGGGATCTCCCAACTCTTGTAAAGGGCTTCCATGGTATTAGACAACAATTTACCACCAACACTGCTCATATCAACCAGAGCACACATTGTTCAACTTTTAATTCAGGATTTCAGAAATAACCTCTGCACAAACAGTCCCAAGCTCCAAAGTGCTGCTCTGGACCACCACAACGCTCTGGAGCCTTGCTGGTGGGACAGGCATGGGCATGACATGACACCTGGGCTGCAGAGCTCCATGCCAACCCGGAGGAGTGAGAATCAGGGTTGGAGACATTGTTTGCAGCTCATAATTTTCAAAACCCTGGTAGGAAACCCCCTGGAAGCCCAACTGGCTGTGAAATATCTCCAGTCAGGAGCAGTGTCTGAGGAAAAGGGGAGAAGAGAACAAGCATCTCTGTAAAGAAGCACAACCACAGCTACGATCTGCCCTGTCACAGCAGGAAAAAGGCACCGGCACATGTCCCCTGGCACAATGCTGTGACCTGAGAGCGCTGGGGCTGGTCAGCCTGGGGCAGAGCAGGTTCCAGAGATCCCATCAATACCCGCAGAGAGGGTGCCGAAAGGAAGGAGCCAGGTTCTTCCCGGTGGTGCCCAGAGACAGGACCAGAGGCCATGGGCACACACCGACACACAGGAGTGTCCCTCTGAACATCAGGAAACACTTTTCCACTGTCAGGGTGACTGAGCACGGGCACAGGGTGTCCAGGGAGGTGGTAGAGTCTCCATCCGTGGAGATACTCAAAAGCTGCCTGGACGTGGTGCTAGGCAGCAGGCTCTGGGCAGCCCTGATGGAGCAGGGGGTTGGACCAGATGTTCACCAGAGGTGCCTGCAATCCTCAACCACCCTGTGATTCTGTGAATTATTTTTTCGGGAATCTCCTTAGCCATAACAGAGAACTTCCTCATCCTTAACAACAGCTGAGGTATGGATTATTAATTACCTCCAGTGGCAAAATGGAGCCTTTAAGAAAAAGTACCAGCTGAGATCACGCTAAAACTGCAAGTCGTACACCAGAGCACCGCAGAGACATGGTGGGCTGGGAGCTGCTCCCTTGGATCTTCCCCTGGCTTCTGGCATTGCCCAGGGCAGGCTGATGGCATGGCAGAAAGTGTTTGCTCCATATACACACAGGAGCACACTCAGGAACACCCTTTGCAGAGGCAGGTTAGGAGAAAGGCACACACACACACACACCTCTGCCCATCCACATCTGACTGTTGCTTTAGACCCAGAAGGCAATGCCTCTTCTGGAATAAACCAGGGACCACAAAGTCCTCCTAGGTTCTGCTGCAGCCTGGGGTGAGGTTTGGAATGGACCATGGTATTTATCAACATCTCAAAACAGGATGAAACATCCCTCCGTGCAGTAAGAGGCCAGTTGTGTTGCACATTTCAAAACAGGAAATGGATTCTGTGAAGGCACAGATCGGAGGGAGAAGGGCAAGAGAGCAGCAAGCTGCCTTCAGCTTTAGGTTCAGACACAGCTACCAAAGCAGAGACACTTGGGCTGGGTGTCACCTGCCCTCCCCAGGAGTGTCATTGCCACCGGGACTAGCTCTTGGGCCTGGGGATCTGCTCAAACCCACAGGTGGGAAGAACGAGCAGTTACCAGTGACCCATGTGCCACCCCAAATGGCTCAAGGTGACACCACCCAAGCTGAACACTGAGGCCAGAAGGCAGCCTGAAGCCTGGGCAGCTTCGACAGGGTGCAGACCCCCAGCCACCGCTGAGAGAGGCACAAAGGGGACACCCGCGTCCCCACTTTCTGCTGCTGCCACAACCCACTGCCTCCAGAGAGCACCAGCCCTGCCGCAGCACCCAGCCCCACACAGAGTCAGGGGTATTTTGCCACAAGTACAAATTACACTTATAAGCAGGTGGAAACATCCAAAGAAGATTGATACACGACCGCGAAATATTTCAAAACGCCCAGTCTTGGTATATTCTTTTATAACTAATGAAGAAATAAATCCAGAACGTGTCCTAGACCATGCAGAGCATCCTCTCCTTAGCCTGGGCTGTGTGTTCTGTGCCCTGCTAGGCTGGACTAATGCCCTCCATGCTGCAGGAGCCTTGAAGGGATGGCAGTGGTGTCATCTTCAGGCTCCAGGACACCATGTGCTCACGCGGTGTTTGAGAAACACCAGAAGAACCACGGTCAAGCGGCCACCGTGGAAGGGCCTTCCAACCTCTGTGTGTCCCAGAGAAGATCCCTTGGGAAAGCCAGGGGAGAAGAGTCCCATTCCCTGTCTCTGCCGGACACCGCTGGGTCATGCCTGGGCAGTGCTTCGTGCCACACACACACAGCTGGGACCAGTCAGCCCAGCGGGACTCATGGCCACACCAGTATAGAACTTACCAAAAAATCACAGAATGGTTTGGGCTGGAAGGGACCTTAAAGCCCATCCAGTGCCACCCCCTGCCCTGGGCAGGGACACCTC
>JAOXNO010000006.1:1128575-1141332 GCA_028565335.1 Limnodromus scolopaceus
GAGCCCTGGAAGAGGCTGCCCAGAGAGGTGGTGGAGTCTCCTTCTCTGGAGACATTCAAACCCACCTGGACACGTTCTTGTGCAACCTGCTCTGGGTGGACCTGCTCTGGCAGGGGGTTGGACTGGAGGATCTCCAGAGGTCCCTTCCAATCCCATAGCATTCTGTGATTCTGTGACTCTGTGAGATGATCAGAATTTAAGATAAAACTCAGTCACATAGAAATTACTTGAAATTGATACAATGCAGTTCAGTAACGACAAACACAAAGCAGGCAACCTGCGATGCACCGCCTGGAGACTCTGTGGCTGGAGAGCAGTACTGGTGCTGGGGAGATTCGGTGGGTGACTCCTGACGGGGCCTGGCAGCCTTCTGCTGCTGTGGGCCAGGCATCACCAGCAAAGTGGCCCTCATAAGGTAGGGACAGCCATGACACCGCTCTGCTCAGCCTGGGGGGAATTTCAGCCAGAGATTTGGGCTGGGAATCATAAGGAGAAGGTATCAAACAGGAGAAAATCCAGAGGAGATGCCTACAAGATTGGTTAGAAGTTCGAAAAATATGAGCTGCAAGAAGAGGAAGAGCAGACCAAATCTATCTAGGTCTGGCAGGGAGAAACCTGAGCAGGAATGTGAGAACAGCATTCTAAAATGCTAAAAATCACCCAAAAGAGATTAGTGACCATTTATTCTCCGGTCTACCGAGGATATTTTGTGCAGTAATTGGCTTAATTTGCATCTAGAGAGATTTAGGGTAGGTATTAGGATTGCAAGGAGATTTTCCTTGGGCCACATCGTGATGTATCAAAGGCTGGCTGGGATGTAGCTGCGCCAAAGCAGCATGCAGGGGAGCAGCTCCTGGCGGTCCCACTGGTCCTTTGGGGCTGCAAGGCACCTCAGAGGGACCCTCCTGGGGAGACTTCCCTGGTAAATCAGGGCCAGGCAGGGCACGGCTGGGCAGAGCCATCTCCGAGCACTCAGCACTGGGGGCCGAGGGAGCAGGGGAGAGGGGAGGTAGCGGGGGTCTCGCCTGCCCCCTTGCCATGAGAGAAGGAGGTCTTTGCCCAGTGGCAGGGGGTGGAAACCGTTTTGGTGAGCTGAATAGGAAAACCAGCTTTGTAACTGTACCTCCGGTTCTCCCCTTTTGGTACACCATCCTTTCCTCTCCCATCTCTCTGTGTCTGGTTTGCATCTCCTCCATCATCTTTCATCTCCTGTACCGCTCCTGCTCTCCATCTTCGCCATCCCTCCAGCTGCGCTCCTCCTCCTTCCCGGTCTCTTCCTCTTTATTCTCACTCCTTCTCACACCAGCTTTTTAATTCAGCAGCAAGGCATTTCCATTTGAATCGCTTTTCTGACTCCATCCAGGCCAGGAGCCGAGCCAGGGTGCTGCATCCTGTCCTAGCCCCACATTCATCAGCGTCACGTGGACGGGGCCGGCTGTCAGCAGTGAGCCCACTCTGCATTCGTGGCAGCCCGCTCCCGAGCCCTCCTCCCTGCTGGCCAGTTGAGCTGAGCGTGGGCCACCGTGCGGGCAGTGCTCTCCTCCTCCGTGTGCGGAGAGAGGGCAACTGAGTCTCTCCCGGAGAGACTCCCCATTGCTCCCCAGTGGCATCCTCAGAGGAGGAAAAGGGGACTCTGCAGCCACCAGGGGATTGCTGGGCTTTTCCGAGGGTACAAGGCACAGACGTCTGTGCCATCTCTGCCCGTCAGTCCGTGTGGCCAGCCTGGGAGCCCCCGTGCCAAATCAGGCACCGCAGCAGCAAAGGCAGGAGATAAGCAGGATGAGAAGGATCATCCGGAGGAGGGTGGGTGTCTGTGAGATCTGCTGCCTGGGCACAGCCATCTCTTTCTAGCAGCACTAGGTTTGCTAGGAGCAAAGGCTGGGGTGGGGGCACATGGCTGCCCACCCTCCCACCTCCTTCTCTCTTCTCTTGAAGGTCATTTGGGTGCTCAACTTCGCAGAGCTTACCTCTTTCCCTTATAATTTTGCAGTCTGCCCAGGCTAAATAAGATTTATTATCTCCCCAGTACCAGGTGGACACAGAAGCAAATAACTTCCAGCCTCAGCGGGTGTTTCTTTCCTTCTCTATCAGCTGCCGGTTAATGGTTAACTTCCAGGAGTTTTCCTCCTGACAAACAGGGAGCCCTTCACCATTTTCTTTAACCTATTGGTTAAAGAAAAACCAAGAGCCGGTTGGAATCTGGTGAACTTCTCTCCATGCCAGGTGGAACCGGTGCCCGCTTTGCAATGGGTGCAATGACAGAAGGACAGGGCAACCCTTCCAGGCCGGTGTGGGCCACGGGCAGCCGGCCACAGCCACCAGTGACACAGTGCAAGAGAGGGCCCGGGGTGGGTTTGGTTTCACCTTGAGGATGTAGAAGCTGGGTCTGATGGAGGGCTGCAGATGCAGCTGAGGATGTGGGGGCCCTGCAGTGACCCGGTGGTTTGCCATCGGGAAAAGGGCTACCCATAGGGAAAGGGGTCCCCGTTGGGCTGGACATCAAAATTCTGCCCGTCTCCTTCTTCAGGGGCAGAATGGGTGGGAAGGGGGTTGTATGCAGGGGAGGCTCAAGCCCTTTACCAGTAAATGCACAAGACACCCTCGGGGTGCAGGTGGCTGGTGCCAAGGCATGGGGTGCTGGGAGCCCCCTGAGAGCCGTGGCCATCAGCTCCCTCATCGTGCAATTAAAACGGGTGCACAACTTGCCCCCAACTGTCTCTAAAAGCAGAGCTGTTACCCAGAGCTTCATATATTTGAAAGAGGGTCAGATTCTGCTTGTAAGAGTGCAAAGGGGTAGCATGGTTTGGTGATGGCTGTTCACAAACCGTGGGCAGGTGGTGACCCGTGGACCACGCAAGCAGAGCCCTTTGGTGGCAGCAGCCTGGCACGGCCCCGTGTCCCCCCCCCCCAGGTTTTGACTGATGTGTTAAAATATCACTTGATTTCCATTCTCTCTGCCCCATGATGGAAAAAGCAAACAGGCAAAGAGGCTTCGCGCTTGGCTTGTTAAATTTTCATGGCAATTTAGCAAGGCTGGTCGAGAGTCATTTTCCAGCTAATTTCAGCTCCTTTGCGCTGCTCCTGGGCTGCAGGGCCGGGGCTGCAAATGTGACAGCAGAGACCTGCTCCTCTGCCACTCCGAATCTTGTCGGGGAATAAAGCTGACCTGGGAAACGTTGCTATCAGCATTTGATAAGAGATGATAATGCTAATTTTGGTCCTAAAATCTTCCCTTAATAGATATGATCAGCTCATATTTACCCCAGCGGTTTCAGCCGCAAAGAGCTCACGCAGTTAGAGAACCACCCACCTTCTGCAGCTGAGGGAGAGGTTTATGTGGATCGCGAGGACTAATACCAGTGGGGCTTTCTGAAGGAAATTCTCCCTTTGGAGGATAAATCAGCACCTCGCTGTTAGAGATCGGGCCCTTTCTCCCATGGGACAGGCTGTCCCACATCTGCCTGAGGGGCGGGCGTCTTGCCAGTCCCTCTGATGCCTCTGGCGTTGGTCCTTGCAGGAACCAGGAGGCAGGACCTGGCTCTGCTCCAGCGCCCAGCGTGGGCTTGGGCTCAAGGTCTGACATTCGGAGATCTATTTTTGAGGATGCCTGCAAGGGGCTTTTGCCAGAAAATATCCCTTCCAGGGCATCAGGTCTAGGTGGGCACATCATCCCAGCCTGCGCTTGATCCCTGCATCCTGCTATGCGCGGCATGACCTGCTGAGGTGTCACCGTCCGTGTCCCAGGGTGTGATGGCTGCTTGCAGGTATTGGCAGCCCATGTTTCTCATCGAGCACGTGTGGCCCGAAGGCTCAGCGGGACCCAAGGCAGAGCACGTATGGCTCCGCGGTGGGGATGCTGGAGCTGCTGCCAGGGAGCTTGTGTTTCAGGGGCACGGGCAGACCTGCAGAGCCTTTGCAGGGCATAATTTTATGCTTTGCAGCCACAAGGAGAGAGCTTTCCAGCCTGCTCTGGCCCTTGCAGCACTGCAAAGCACAGTCCTTGACTCTACACAGCTCACCGAGTGTTTTCCGTAGCGCCAGCCATTAACCTTTCTCCTCTGCCCAAATAAATCAATGTTTCTGCAGGGCCCTTGGCGCTGGTGAGCGATGCCAGCCAGCGCTGGTGGGTGGGGAAGCAAGGAGCCGGCTGGTGCTGGGGAGGAGTGTGTCAGCCTGGTCTGTCTGGGTCTCCTCTGGCCACAGGGTGATCAGTCAGCCAGGAGGATCGGTGCACGCCAGCAGGCACACCACCGGGCATGACACCGGACACACCACCGGGCAGGACACCGGGCACAACACCAGGCACGCCACCAGGCAAGACACCAGGCACAACACCAGGCATGACACTGGGCACACCTCTGGGCATGACACTGGGCACACCACTGGCCATGCCATCGGCGGTCCTGCCATGCGGGCAGACAAAAAGGCAAAGGCTGAAAGGTGTGTCCTACGTGCAAAGCACCAAACCGAGGGGGCAGGATGAATTTCCCAGTGCTCCCACAAGCCAGCTCCACTGGTGTATGCAAAGAGGAAATCACTGGCATTTCTGCCTTGGTGCTTTCGTCTGGTCCAGGTCTCACATGTAACAGCCTCAATTTTAGCATGTGAGGACTTTCAGAAATTTGACTCTTTGACTGACTCCAGTGATCTGGGCTTGTTGTCCATGTGAGCACCTTCAGGGCACAGCCTGCCAGTGCTGCCCGCTAGGGAAGGTCATTAACCATCATCTTCCTGTACCCAGTCCAGAAGGAAGGACCTGGCACCCACCTTGGTCCCCTCCAGGACAGGGGAAGGACAGCACACGTGTTGAGGATGATGAGGAGACATGCATGGAGTGGAGTAGGTCCCCCTGGCCCCAGCTGACCATTGGCACCGGGGATGCTCATCCTTTCTCCTTGTGAAGGACAAGAGCGTGTCCCCAGAACTACCCAGCTGTCAGCATTGGCTGGTGGTCCCTGTGCCCCCAGTTGCAGCAGCAGCTCTGCCACCAGCTGGGCTCCTCACCAGGCTCCAGGATCTCAGAAGAGCAATCAGTGAGGGCTTCATCCAACCAAGTGCTGACTATGCATGTCTGTCCTTCAAACTGGCTAGCTGGAAAGTGTCATTGAACCCAGGCCCTCTGTGGCAACCACCAGCACTGGGGCCCCCAGACCCTCAGTCAGGGCATATGGGGCAGGACCAGGGATCAGGAGAGGTTCCTCCTGCACCTCCTTGCCCTGCCCAGCACACACCATGTCCACACAGACTCTTTGCTCCTGCCAGGGAGGGAGGGGACAAGCCGGTGGTGTGAAGCCTCCGTGGCTCCAGTCCTCGCCCAGCAGCCCCCTGCTTCCCTCCCTGAGCCTGCGCTCGGCCCCCAACCCCTGGGGCTGGGGCAAGCCCAGCACTGTCTGTGAGGGGTCAAGCAAGACCACAGTGACCACAGGGGCCCTGGCCAGGGAGTCAAGCTGGCCCTGGGGCAAGCTGGCCCTTCAGGCCCCTTCCCTCCTTCTCACTTCTGGTCCCATTAAGCAGCATCAGCTGAAGCTGGCAGAGGGCTGGGATCTCAGCAATGGAAATAAATACCCTGAAAAGAGGCCTTCACCTTCAAGCCCGATCCCGCGCTGCTGGGAGAGGCTCCAGCCGGGTGCTGGACACCCCTGACAGGGACTGGCTGTGCACGGATCTTTATTTTCCAAATATTATTCATGACCCTGTATGTGATGAGCAATAATAAGGCTGGGATCTTGCTGTGTGCTGCTGCCAGGGTGCCTGGGCCAGGGAAATTGGCTGTGGAGGTGTTTGAAGTCCTTTCGCAGCGTGTGGGGGGAACTGAGCCCTGGCAGCCCCATGGCTGCTCGCGGCTCTCTCTGCCCTCGGCCATGGGGTCGGGGGCAGCTCGTGCCAGAAGCTGCAGTGGAGGTTGCTCGGAGTCCAGGGAGGCAGGAATCTGGGACAAAACAGGGTTTGTTTCCCCAGCCGTGACTTCTCTCATCAGCTCAGCTGCCGGCTTGTGTTCCCATGTCTCAGTGGGGTGGCATTCCCCGGGAGGATGCTCCTCTCGTCCTGTGGCATTTATGGGGTGGAGGCCAAAGCTCCTGTGTCCTCACTGGAGCATCACTGAGGACCTGACAACCCACTTCTTGTGCGGCTTGTGGGACTGGGCCCCATGTGGAGAGCTACCGCTGGCCAGGGCTGCAGAGGGGCTCAGTGAGCCCCCGGGGCATCAATCACATCCTGCAAGGGGCTGGGGTGGGCGAGAGGGTGAGCCAGTGCCTTTCTGCTGAGGGACCACCCCCAGGCCAGGCTCGGGGATGCCCAGGATGGGTACAACAGTGGGGAGGCAATGGCACAGGGTCTGGGACCCCAGGAGGGTGCAGAGCTCCCTGCGTCATCCTGCCCACGGGCTTCCCCAGGAGATCTGGTGGTCCCGGCTGGGGGCTGTTGGTCTGAGGCTGTGGGGAGGGAGCGAGGTGCAGACAGTCTCCCTTGTGCCACGGGAAGGAAAGGAGAGCGGCTCCCCGGGGTCTGGCAGCCGTTTGGCCACAGCTGGGGCTGGGCACTGGTCTGGTCCCTGAGCTGCCCTCCCGGCCACGGGCACAGCCAGCGCAGGGGGTACAGCCACAAGCCTATCGCTGGGGATTTGGCCGCTAATCCTCTCTGGAAGAGACGGCTGTAATCTAGCAATATTGGCTCAGGCTTTTCTTATTAACTTCTCCCAGGCTGCCAGATGCTTCTGGCCAGCACATCCAGTGGTGAGGGACTGCCTTCTCCACACCTTCCTGGGCATTTGGAGTGGGGAAACAGCACTGGGTAGGTGTCAGCTGAGTGGGGTGATGCTGGGGCTCAGTTCACAGGATTCCCCCGCCAAGTCAGAGGGGTTACACCATTTGGGAGCAAGCCCTGTTCTCCAGGGCAGGACAAGTATGAGACGGAGCCACTTGGCAGCAAGGAGACGGATACATCCCTGGTTTGGGAGGCTGGAGAGAGCCACCACCTAAAAGAGCAGTACCGGCCTAGCTTTCGCCCTTGGTCTCAGAAGAAATTTGCTGGCTGTCGGGGGGGCCTGAGGGCTGGGCAGGACACTCGCCACACTGCAATGAGCCAGGGCTGTGGGGCAGGCAGGAGAGGGCAGGGCATGGGGAGCGCTGCCGGGGGCAGGAGCCCTCCCTCGCATTTGGGGCAGCCGCCCGTGTGGGTCCAGCAGCCATCAGCAGCTGCCCTGCTGGGAGGGAGCAGGCAAAGCTCCTGCTTCCAGCACCAGCAGTGCCAGTAAAACCTGGGATCCAACCAGGCTTGGATCTGGCTGCTCGCAGGGTCCGTGGTGTCCCTGACTCTCTCCCGCTGGTTAGTTGTCTGGGAGAGGCTCTCCTGTCCACTGGCACCGATTGCATCCTGCAAGGGACTGGGGTGGATGGACACAGGAAGAGGGTGAGCCAGTGTCTTTCTGCTGAGGGACCACCCCCAGGCCAGGCTCGGGGACGCCCAGGATGGGTACAACAGTGGGGAGGCAATGGCACAGGGTCTGGGACCCCAGGAGGGTGCAGAGCTCCCTGTGTCATCCTGCCCACGGCCATCCCCAGGAGATCTGGTGGTCCCGGCTGCGGGGAGGGAGCGAGGTGCAGACAGTCTCCCTTGTGCCACGGGAAGGAAAGGAGAGCGGCTCCCTGGGGTCTGGCAGCCATTTGGCTGCAGAGCTCCACTTCCCGTCAGAGATAGACCAAAGGCTGATATTCCTGAGGGTTGGGACAAAGCATTAGGAACTCATCTTGGTGGCTGCCTGGGATCCGGTGGGGAGTGAGTTAGGTGCCCTTCAAGGAGGGAACCTGCCCTGCCTGCCACCAACCCCCTGCCCTGAGGAGACCAGGGTCACATACACAATCTGGGCAAAGCCTGCCTCAATCCAAACTCTTGTCTGCAGAGCAAATTAAGTCGTTTTCCTGCCTTCGACAGATCCCGTGTCAGACCAGCAAGCAGCACAGGCCGGGCGCTAAGTGAAGGAGGCTCCAGCTGCAGCAGCCAACTCTCCACCACGAGCAGACAGGAGAGCAGGCTCTGATGCTGGTCAGGACCATCTTCTCCTGCCTGGTGGAAACTGCCCCAAGCACTCATTTTGCAGATGATGCTTCCTCGGGCTCGGCAATCGAGTCCATCCTAGTTGTACCCTGCCTGCGAGACAGGCTGTGGACCAGTGGCCCTGCTCTTCTGGAGATGGTCCCCAGGCGTGGTAACGTAGGGCCTCTGCTCACTGAGGCCCAGAGACGCTGGTTCTTTCCTGTTTCCCAAGCACATCTGCTCCTGCCCAGCTTCCCACTGGCCGTGCCAGGACCTAGCAGCATCCACTCTGCCTGCTCTGTGCTCCAGGTTCAGGACAAGGAAGTCTGTAAGATACTGCTGGAGCAGTGAGGACAGGCGTAGATTATAAATCCCCTTGTTCTTCCCAAAAGAAACTTGGGCTCCAGCTAACCTAATCCCACCCATGTAATCTCGCCATGCTACGCCCGCCTCTGCAGCACGGGGGCTGTAAGCAGTTTAGTGCCTCTCCTGGAAAAGAAGATGAGCCTCAGAGCTCTTCCATAGGGTCAAGTAAACCAAAAAAAGGCTAAGAGCCCCATTAAAGTACTTGCTGGTGAGGAGTTTCCTACACCAACAGGCTTCTGGCTGCCAATGCCAACCCCATCACTGTTCTGCTCAGAGAACTCCTCCCAGGTGCCCTGCATGGGCTGCCCCAGTGCCTGCTGCCCTGTTGATGATGACCAGTGTGATTGTGGCTGCTGGGAAAACACTGGTGACCCATCTCTTTTCATACAGGGAAGGCTGGAACACACTCCAGCACGGGGATCTGCTTCCGACCAGTGCAATGCCTCCAAGTAAATTTCTGGCGTGTACTCTGGGATCTTTGGCGGGAGATGGAAACCATGTGTATCCTGGATCCAAACCCATGAGCACCTTGCCAACATCCAGACCTCAGTCCAGAGTGTTTAGGACCAAGCATGGCTTTAGCAGAGGTTTTGCAAGCTGTTCAGCCCTCCCCACATGCTGATCCCCGGACTAGAGTCCTTTTTCATTGTCCCTGGCAAGTCCTTGCAGCACCACCCTCACAATAACGTCCCTCAGCCCAGGTGTTTTTATGGCATTGTATCCAGGGGGAAAGTTTTCGCGGACGCCCTTCATTCAGAAGACATCCCAGGAAGACACTGTCAGCAACCATGGGGTCTACTAATTACTTTGAAGATACTGTAGGGAAGCATCTGCTCCTTGTGAGCAACATCCCTGCAACAACTTCTCCACCTCTCTTCATTGGCAGGGAAGGGGGCTGTGCCCACCTCCTCGCTAACTTTAGCCCAGGTACTGAGCACAGACTCCTGCTGATACTTGATAAAGTGTTGTTCTTCCTACACCCATCCTGAACCCTTCCTGTATGAAACTGAGTCTCAAATGTGTCTTAAACCCACAGACTGGCATCACGTATGAAGCTGAAAGAGGTCCAAAAAGGGCTGCAAGCCCTGCTGGGGTGAGGAGAACCTTCCTGGAAGCAGCAGACTGAAGAACTTCAGCTTGTTGGGTTTCTCCAGAAGATTGCCCAGAGGTGCACGTGGGAGCTGCTGGCACCAGTGTGGGGACAGGCTTGTGCGTGACAGAGCACTCTCTAACCAGGTACGTGCAGCAAGACCTAATGGCTGGAAATTGGAGATACTTAAAGTATGGCAGAGATGCTGCTCATACAGCAGGGGGGTCATTAACCTCCTTAGGTCTGCGGTGAGTTCACCATCATTCCTCAGCTGGTTCTCCCTCCCACGGGCACGTGCCTGCTCAGCCACCAGTCCTGAGCCTCCTGGGGGGCTGTGGGCCAGTTCTCCAGGCTTCGCTGTGCCAAGCACCAGGCCAGATGACTGTGGTAGTCCCACATGGCTTGGTGCCTTTTCCACCTAAACAGATCCTTAGATCATTGTTGACCCTCTCTTGATTTGTTTTCTACCTTTAGGTAGATTTTCCTGTCTTTGCTGCACACAGAAGTGTTAGAAGCTGAGATTTCACATTGTGACCTGTCTCCGTGAGCTGGGACACTGGGGGTTGTAACTGGTAACCTGAAATCCAGAAGTGATGGGGATTTTTATGGGGGGTGTGTGTGTGTGTGTTCCCTTCATGCCAGTGATTCTTCATAGAAAAATCCATAGAGACTCAAAGCACTTTCACTGAGAAGTAATAGCACGAGAGATTAGGCAGTACAGAGTCAGGTTCTTGGGCAGAAATACCATTTTCTGCTGGTGCAGTCCCCCAGGTCAGCACTCCCGCTCCAACGCTGTAATTAATATCGCACCCTCCTCTGAGCTCCCCAGAGCAGAGCGATTTAGGACAGTCAGTGTTAAGGAGCATCCTAGCGAGGGCAGCTGAGGGATGCAGGAGCTGTGTGAGAGGACAAGGGGCTCTGCTGGGGAAGGGCTGTGACATCAACCTGATCTTTCCTGCCTCAGAGCGGTGACATGAGCAAAGGAGGGAGCAGAATCCTCACCGCTTTGCACCTTGTTCTTCGTCTTTCCCCTTTTTCTCTTTGGTGCCATGGGCTTCCGCTGGGGGTCTCAGCTGCTCTCAGTGGGGCAGGCTGGTGTCAGACTCATCTTCCTTCAATCCCTGCCATCTTCAAGCTGACACTTAATTAAGCTGTCAGAGCCTTCCCTTTAATCAGAGCATGTCAGACCCGTGCCAGGGGCTCCCCTCAGGAGAACTGCACTTTCCTGGCAGCGCCGGGATGGAAAGGCGCAGGGTATCCCAATGCTCTGCCTGTCGCGCAGTCTGGGGCAGAGCCTCAGCCTCTCTGCCTTCCTGAACAGGGTGGGACTGATGCTCTCCAGGGACTCGCAGCCCAGGATGGCATCCAGCAGGTCCATGCAGAAAGCCCAGCTGAGGAAGGAGAGGGTCCCACGGGGCTCTCTCCTGCCTGGGGCAGGACGTGCCTGGGGGCTGGGGCTGCCGCTGGGAGTAAGACCTGCCCAGCCCTTCGTCCGTCCCCTGGAAGCTCATGCGACAGGAGTCATCCCTTGCCAATATTGTCACCAGCTTTGCTGGTGGCTCCTAACCCCATTGCGGACTTGCTGGGGACCCCATCTGCCCCACAGGTCTGCTGAAATGGCTGTAGCACAAGTGCTTTCTGTGGTTGCTGCGGTCCTTGTCACAGCTCGGTTGGGTGGCATCAGGCATCTCGCATCCCACCCCCGGTCTTGGGTTCCCTGCCTGTAAAGTGGGCAAAAATTCCTTCCTCCCTGTTTCCTGGGGCTGCTGCAGGTCTGTCCGCTGCAATACTCCCACTCCTGCAAGGTGTCGAGGTGGGATGTGTCATAACCGTTACCCGGGTCATTAATCTCTATGAGTTAAATTAAAAAAATACATTTCTTGATTTCTTGTCCCTTTTCTTTCCAGTTCTCCACCATGTACAAAACTCTGAAGTTGTGCCCAACTGAAGGTCATTGACAGCATTTGGGTACTAGATCCTGCTCCTTGTGGAGCAGAGGATGAAGGCAGTGGGAGGCCTGCTCTTCTCCCAAGACTTCAGGCCTCCAGACACGCAGGGATAATAAGGACTTGTTCTGAAATCTCTGAAGACATCTCAGTCCCAGGGACTTCTTTGGGCTTTGGATTCCACTCAAATGGCCTGGAGGAAGTTGGCACCAAGAGCTGGAGATGTTTTCTTTGGATGGAAACCTTTACCTGGAGCTGCCAGAGGTGATGCAGCCCGAGCTCGCCACTGCGTTCCCATCATCAAAAACGTGTGAAGGGCAGAAGGTGCCCAGGAGCTCCACACCAGGAGCTGTGCTCCCTCTCCTGCGGGGTGACCATTTCTGCCAGCCCACCTCAGCCCGTGGGCACCCCCAGGCCTCCCTGCGGGTACCGCTTTGCCGAGGGGGGATGGAGCCGAGGAGCACACAGGGAGCGTCTCACTAATCCCAGCTGGCAGCCAGCTCCCCGAGCTGCACAAAGGGCCTTTTCATGCCCTGCATAAACAAGCGAGAGGCATGAAAGGTTGTTATCGCAGAGCATCAGCACGAGCAGCAGCTCAGGCGGGGATTCCCAAAATAACCTCCTCCCAAAAGCACACAGAGACGCACACCCCTTTTTCCCTGCTGCTGGGCTTTATGGAATAAAGGGTTTGGGTGCACCCGGCTCCTTGGCTGAACCCTAAAGGCCAAGAGCTGGCTCACCCCAGGGCCACCAATGCCTTCTGCCAGGAAGGGCAGAGCTGGAGGGGCACCAGCACACACGCGCGTGGTCACCGGTGTTGGAAGTGATGAAGGACACAACCAGTCTTCAACTTCTGCAGTATCCTTGTGTTTGTAAGTCTGATGAAGAACACTCTGAGATGATTATTAGTAACTGGCGGTGGGCTTCCCTGACACTGGTGTTGCAAGGGCTAATTAACAGCTTGCTCTGTGCTCGGAAGGTGGAGCTCCGAGGTGCTCTTCCTTGGAGGAGGTTTCTTCATAGCTGCACCTATGAAGCTGGATCCCTAGCTGCACCCCCACCTCATCTATCTTCTACAAAGAAGAGCACGTTTCCATGAAGAAATATACCCAAGGGCCACTACCAGAGGATGTGCTGATCCTCTTTGCTCTCTGACCCATAAAGCCAGGCCAGAGTTGCTGCAGAGTTAAGTTGTAAGGGGAAAACTTTTGGAATAAAAGAGCTTGGAGACTCTCAAGGAGGTCAGAGAATCAGAGAATCATAGAATGGTTAGAGTTGGAAGGGATCTTGAAAATCATCTGATCCAAGCTCCCTGCCCTGG
>JAOXNO010000006.1:1156597-1171781 GCA_028565335.1 Limnodromus scolopaceus
AGGGCAGGTTGGAGGGGGCTTGGAGCAAGCTGGTGTGGTGGGAGGTGTCCCTGCCCAGGGCAGGGGGTGGCACTGGGTGGGCTTTAAGGTCCCTCCCGACACTAACCATTCCATGATTGTACGTGATCCTGCATCACCGCGTGCCTCAGTTTCCCCTCCACCCTCCTTCCTGTGTGCTTCTTCGTGGGCCTCTGCATGAGCAAGGCTGCTGGGGAGGCTGGGCACTGGCCACCGCTGATGTGGGAGCGTTCGGCTCCTGGGCAATGCCTGGTGGGAAGCTGTGCCCCTGCATCAGGGGGTGAGTCCCTCTTGGGGTTCCCCGCACTGAGGTGGCACTGGGAGTAGGAGGACACACACCACCTCTGCGGTGGTGCCCAGTGCCCCTCACTTTCACTGGTAGCATTGGTGTCCTGGGTACAACTGGGGGTCAGTGGCCCAGGTCTGGTTGTCTTTGTGTGTCGTGAGCCAGCACCGAGGACTTGGGGAAGCACTTGCCCAACAGAACTGCTTATGGCTTTGTGCGCTGAGCAGACTCACCAAGTCCTGTGCCAGTCCCCTGCGAGTCCCACCTCCCTGGCAAGTCCAGGCAAGAGAAGTCTTGCCAGTACAGCATGGGCCAGCTGCTGCTTGGTGTCTAGGGAGGTGTCCCTCTGCTTCTGAAAGGGTTGGTGACACTCCCGTCATGGCACAATGATCGTGTTGGAGATGAGCTGCTCGTTTCTCTGTATTCCTACAGCTCCCTCTCAGCTGATGTAGTATCCTACCTCCTGGATGTGGTGAAGGGCTTGCTGCTGGGATTTGGTAGGCGAGGGTGAAGGGGAAGCTTGCTTGAAGGAGATAGTCATCCAACAGTTGGACTAGATGATTGTTGTAGGTTCCTTCCAACTGAACTACTCCATCTTCCTTGGAAGTGGAGCACAAGACGTGAGTATTGGTGGAAATGGAACTTTGTAGCCCTTGCTTTAGACACCAAAGAGGGTTCTTCTAGTGCTGCAGATCAGGGGACAATGAATATAGGCAGAGAGCTTGGACTTTCCTTTGGAAGAAAAGAGAAGATGGGAGAAGGCAGGGCCAAGCACGTGCCTGAACTGGGTTCCCTTCAGTGGCTCCCCTTGCTGTAGGTGCTCTTCACCTACTCAAGCTCCTCCACTCTTCCAACACGCTGCTTACAGGTTGGCCTTGTGGTTTCCAGGGTGGCTGGTTCTCTGTTCTTCTTGCACACGAGGCAGCTGATCTCCCCTGGCTGCTTCATCCCAGCGCAAGATGGCTGGACTCTGGTCTCTACCTTTCTCCGCTTGCTTTTGTCCGCGTGTAGTGATTGCTGCAGAGTCAACGGGTGACCTGGAGTGGGGACAGGAGCTGCTCTCCACTGTCACCCCGGTGGTTTGCAACCCCCCTGCCTGCTTCTGCTGTGTATCTGAGGTGCTTTGCTCCACAGTGGCAGCCATGGGGTGTACCTGCAGCTGGGTGAAGTGGGCTTCAGGGAGCACTGGGTGTTACCATCACAGCCTTTGGTTCCGTCTCCCTCCCTCTGCCGCACCAGAAGACCCCCGGGCTCCCTGCCCGAGGGCTGGAGTAGGAGAGGAGGGACGGCTGCAGCACTAGTGGTCCCGGTGTCTCCCTGGAGAACCTGGTCCCTTGTCTGGTCTGATTGCTCCGTTTGACCATGGCCCCTCTTGCGCAGCCCGTTCCCTGTCCAACAAAGCACGGAGGGGGCCAGCAGAGCCGCCCGTGCTCCCTGGAGGAGGCACTGGGATGGTTTAGCTCCGTGACTCTGCCCGCAGGCGGTTTGTAGGGGCTGTGAAGCGCAGAGGTCCCTCCCCAGCACCCTGGGCAGGATGAGATCGTTATTCTAAGAACTGGCCCAGGAGGGTGCACAGATCACTTTTTTGCCAGAGAAACACTGTCAGTCCGTGTCGTGGAGCAGTTGGGAGGGTGACCCTCTTCTTCCCTGCCAGCCCTTCACCCCGAGGGGTGGCAGGAGCCTGGCATGGCCGGCAGGAGCTGGCAGCGGGTGTTGGCAGTGCTGGGGAGGCCGTGCCCGCTCCCCCCGCCCCGGCTCGGGGCTGCTGCTGCGCTTTCCTCTTGATTTGGGGCCCATCCTTGCTGGGAGACGTGCCTCGGTCAATGAGGCTTGCTCTCTGCCATCCCAGCTGCTTTGGCCCAGGCTGAGCAAACAGGTTTGCGGTATGTGGCAATGTGTGCCCTGGAGGTGGGGGAGAGCTGCCAGCTCCCTCAAACTCAACCCGGGAAAGGCTGGCTCCCGGCCAGACACCCTGCTTGCTTTGGCTGGTACCTTTAACCTCTTCTGCATCCCGTCAGGCGGGAGCTGGGCTTCCCCCGTGCTGGGGGTGAGCTGGGATGCCCGCCCACCCACCTCTGCCCGGCTGTTGAAGGCTCCTCTGCCTGCAAGCCGTGCTGGGGCTGGCATCTTGTCCCACCTTTTGACACACAGCAGGAGATGGAGCTTTCCTTGGAAAATGCTGCTCCGATGGCGCTTGCCCAAGTCCTTGGCAGGTCTCGGCGTGGCGGAGAGGTCTGTTCCCATGCGATGTACTACCCTCACCGCTGGTTTTGGCCAAGGGTGTGCAGGGCTGGGACTGCTGCTGCCTTGCTAAACTGGTGGTCCCACTGGGGCTGGGTGGAAAGGAAGAGCTGTCCGTTCTCGGATCCCTGCGGAGGAGGACTTGCCACCCGGGATTGGTGTCTCAGCAGCTTTTTCGGCACAGCAGGACCCAAGGGATGCGAAGCCGTAGGCAGTGTCTGAGCAGGCGCAGTGTGGGGTGGGGATCTGCGAGACTCGCTCCCAAGGGTGGATGTGGAGGCTGGACCACGTGCAGGAGAGCACCCAGCCCTGGCGTGGGTATGCTCCAGGGCATCGTCTTCCAACAGAAGACATGCTAGTGGTGGCATCTCTCTGGGTTTCTTCCAGCCCAGCTCTCCCACAGCCCTTGTGGCTCTTTCCTTTCTTCTGGGACAGAAGCTTTTGAATTTCCTTTCTTGGCTTTCTTCCCTGTTGTTGAAGGGGTGAAGCAGCCTTTGGGCTACTTCCCACCCTCAGCAGCTACAAGAGCATGTGCTGAGAGCTGCTGGGTGGGAGGCCAGCAGGTTCTATGGGGCAGGATCTGCTCCCCCCATTCCAGCCTGCTAGGCTCAGCCCCATCCTGAGAGCAGGTCTGGGTGCTGGGGTGCCTCCCCAGGGGATGCTCCTTCTGTGGGGGCTGGGGGCTTGTCATGCCTCTTCTCACAGTGTCTCGGCCTGCTGAGAGGGTCCTCAGCGTGGCTGGTGTTTTCTCTCCTGTGGCATTGCTCAGGGACCTCTGGAAAGGGCCAGTTCTTCCTGGAGCCATATGCTGCCCCGGGACTCAGGTCTTGGCTTGTGTCCTTCCCCACCTGCAGAGCAGGCAGGACACTTGGTAGGGCGATGGAGAAGCTGGTGGGGCACCGAAGGGAGCTTTGTGCTGCGGTGAGGAGCTTTCGGAGCCTCTGAGGAGGTGCTGGATGGAGAGTGAGGTTGGGTCTCCTTGCCACTGGTGTCACCTGGAGGATGCTTGTCCTGCCCTCATGTGCATGTAAAGGCTCAGGCCATTTGAGGTACCCGGTGCTGAGACAGCACCCGTCACTCCTCATGCGACTGCTGCGCAGATCCCGCTTTCCTACAGCTGACAGCCCAGCGGCTCCCAGTAAACCCGGTGGTGGTGGTTGGCGGGGTGAGTGGGAGTGCTGCCACTCCCCATGACCCTGCCGTGCTGCTGCTTGTTCCTCACCGCAAGGCTGTGCTTTAATGATGAATTTCGAATGGAAAGGGTAGGAGGGCGAGGGAAGGAGGGGGCTGCCGTGATCCTGCGAGGGATTCAGCGTGGATTTTGCTGCACAAGACCGCTCGGCTGCAAGTAAGAAGGCGCTGGTACCCAGGTTGCCGGGGAGACGGAGACATTCAGCCGCTGAGGAGATGCGGATGCTGTGGCCGCACCGGGCGGATCGCTCTCCCACCCCTTCGCTGCCACCAGTGACAGCCCCAGTGGCTGTCCCTGATGCTGTCGCAGGGGACGCAGTGCTGTGTGGTGTGTGTGCCGCCTCGTCCCCAGAGGCATTGGTGATGGAGCCCCCATCCCAGCGGCTCCTGGTGGCTGTGGCCACACCAGTGCCCTGGGTGGATGCCCCAAAGTCGGGGCAGGCTGGGGAGGGCTGGGTGAATGTGGGTGCTAATGGCGTGGATCAGGGGCCTGTGCTCCAGAGCCATCTCCCCAGTGGGTCCCTTTTGCTGGCCACGGTGGGGTGATGCTGGGGGGGTGAGAGGCTGTGTGGGATGCAGGTGGCCTTGGCACTGCTCAGCTCTTCCACCTGGTGACTGAGATGGGCAGACCCATCTCTTGGAAAGTCCAGGCATCTCTCTTCTTCTAGAAGGCATGGGGCCACCTTCAGGTCCCTGAGGGGTGACCAGGGACCAGCGAGCAGAGGCACATGATGCTGTGCCAGCCCAGGGGTGGGTGCAGTGTGTTGCTGCTCTGCCAGGGCTACGGCCCTGCCTGCGTCCCCTCATCCTGTCACCCACACAACTCTCCTTCCACCACCACGCCTTCTACCTGTGTGCCCAGCCTTAGGCAACCTCTGGCAGCTCCCTGTGCTGTTCCCCCCATCGCCTTCCTCTGGTCTGTGGGATGACTGTCCTGCCCACAGTGGAAAGTGGTGAACCCATCAGGGATGGCTGCTGAGTGTAAGAGGTATCTCTGTCTTGTTCCCCTCGTGCCGTGGTGAGAGTGCTCTTGGCAGCCGTGGTGTCACTGCCTGGTAGCCCTGCTGCCAGGCTGGGCTGTGTGGGACAGAGGGGTCAGGCTGGGATGAGCCTGGAGCTGCCGCTGGCTTTTCGTCCCCAGTCCTGGCTGCGGCTGCCCTGGTTTAGCTGGGAGGGCAGGAGCTGTGCCAGCCTGTGCCCAGGTCTGTGTGGCACAAGCCGTGTGCCGGGGAGTGCTGCCGCCTCTGCAAGCCAGGGTCAAACGTCACCCTTGGATTGTGCCGTGGTGGGGCTTGGCTGTGGCAGTGGGGTCCCTGCTCCCCACATTCAGGCTGGCCACAGCACCCTCCAGTGCCAGGAGCAGGGTTTTGTGCCCAGGGTGCCTGCTCTATGAATTGGGACCTTCCTCTCTGGGCACGAGAGCAGGGGGCACTGGTGGTCACCACTGGCTCTGCCCTCCCTGGGGCTCTGCCCTTGGGTGCGATGGGGAGGGGAGGCTTCATTCAGGTTTGCTTTTTTTTTTTATTTTATTTTATTTTATTTATTTCTTTCTTTTATTTAAAAACTTCTCCTCCAGCCCTTCCTTCTGTTGTCATTTAATTGTGCAAGTTCCCCGAATACCCGTCACCTGCCTGGGGGTAGAATTTGAGACACATCAAAGCTAGATGAGCTTCTGCAGGCGCTAAGCGTACATCCTCTGGGAGCTGGAGGGAGATTAAACAGCCGAGAACAACAACTGCTCAGGATTGTCCAAGAGGTAAAATGGAAGGGTTGGGGGAAGAGCAAGGGAAAACCAGCAATATTTGCTTATCAGAAAATGTCTGCCCCCTGCCTGGGAGGCCAGCTGGAGTGGTGGGTCCCCCTCCGGGCAAGGCATGGAGGATGCTGGATGGGAGAGCACCAGGCTGGAGCAGTTCTGCAGTGGGAGCTGGGGGTCTCGGGGCATCTCTCCCAGTTTTGACCCCAGAATGGGTTTGTACTGCTGTTTGTCAGGATTATATCGGTGTGTCTTCTAAATGGCCCCTAAAGGACCCTCTGGCAGTGTTGGCATCTGGTCGCATGGACGTGGAGGAGCGGTACCAGGGATGAAAAGGGTTAATTTTAAGGGGCAAACTGGGTGTCATACCTGGGCTGGATTCCTGCGTGGGGTCTGCAGGCACAGCGTGGGCAGATGTGAGGCCGGGCATTGGGAGAGGACCTGCACCCACCCAGCTGCCTGCGACCGGTGGGGACCCGCCTGCGCCTCCGGGACTGATTCAGATTTAGACTTCCAGTTGAAGGGGCGGGGTGAGGGGGGAAATAATTTAAAGCTTTGCATTTGGGATTAAGACAACGCAAATGGAATAAACCTCAAGAGGTGGCTTTGGTTGTAGTCTCAGGACCAGATCAAGCCGCTGCTTGGAGAGGTGTCACCATTTCGGTGTCTGGCAGAAGGCGGCTGGCTGCCTGCAGGAGGGAGCGTGAGGTGGGGCTGAGCAGAGCAGCTTGCTGTGGGTCCTGGTTGCTGCCCTGTCCTACCAGTCCTCTGGGCCTTATTGAACCTGCATTCAAAGAAGAATAGGGTTTTTTTAGATTCTTTTTTTTAAAAAAAAAAAAAAAACAAAGATACTTTTTTGTTGCATAAAGCATCTCCTTCCCAAATCTTAAAAAAAACCAACCCACCTAAGATATTGTACTCCACTCAAAAACCTTTGGTTTTGATGTTGCTGGCAGGCAAGCTGGGCTCGAGGACACCAGGCCACACCAGCGCGGTGGCATCTCCTGTGCCATCCGGTGTGGCCCCAGGTGGGGGTGCAAGGGAAGGTGGGACTCTGGAAACCCAACTGCAGGTATCGTGGGCTACTTCAATGCACGGGGCCTTTGCCGCCTGCGGTGCTGGTGCCCGGTGCCAAGCTGCAAGGAGGCTGTCACTGCAGGGCTGAGAGCTCCTGGAAGCCCCTCAGAATTTTTCAGTGGGACTTTGGGACAATGTGCTTGTGGTCGCATTGATTTCTTGCGGCACTGATGATTAATCAGCTTTTCAGGTACCGAGCTGAAGGAAAAGCTTGCGTTGCTCTTCAGCTCTGATCCAGGAGAGGTCGGACCTCTGCTGGAGATACCGGTGCTGGGGACAGTTTCAGGAAGCCCCAGAAGGTCTATTTTCCAGTCTCCATTTTCCATGGTTAACATAGCAATTTCCCGCTCCTCTTTCCAGCTCATCTGTCTTCACTCACAAGTGACATGAACAGCAGCACAAAGTGCAGGCGGTGCCCAAGACAACGTTTGCAAGAGCAATTCTCTTCCATGAGCTCCAGCTCCTGCCTGTGTCACTTATTGATCTGCTGCTTTTCTTCCTGTGAACTTGTAGCATTTTCTTCCCTGTAAAGGAATTTTGAGATGTTTGGAGGGATTGGAAAATCCCAAGTACGTTGGTCTCTCTGGGTTGGGAAGCAGCAGCCGATGCTGAGGCTTGCGATTTGCCCTTTGCAGCTTGGGGACTTGCTAGGAGGGAGCCGAGCTGTGAAGGATGATGCTGACCAGAGCATGGGGGGTGCTCAGATGCATCAGTGTCCCTGGGAAAGCAGGGTTGTGTGGTGCTGTGGGACATGCTCCTTCTAGGTCAGGTGAGCTGGCTACTTGAGATGGGCTCACGTGGCATGAAGTGGCTTCTGTTTGTCCTTTTCCTTTCCCTGTATAGCATTTATCAGCTTCTGGAGGCAGCATCTGGACTTGGGGTTTGACATCTGTCTCATCTAAGAGCTTTGCTCCCTTTCCTGTAGGCCTTGGGTCTGCGGCAAGGCTGGGGCCGAGATGTGGGGACCAACGGGGTGCAGGGACACATTGCAGCATGTCCCCGGCACAGCCAGGCCCCGCTGCTTCAGGGGGAAGGGGGAAGCTGGTGGGTTCCAGGTGGAGGATTCTGGTCTCACCTCGGCTGCCGGAGCCGTTGCAGCAGAGCTGGCGCTGCTGGCAGGGACGTGTGGTCGAGGTGGCTCCTGCTGGATGCTGGTCGCTAAGCAACCGGCAGAGGTGGAGCTTTCTGGGTACCATCCCCACCGCTGCTGCCTGCCTGCTCCGGCATCGCCCGCGTCCTCCCCAGGCAGCACAGGAGGTCCTGCCGCCCTCCTGGTCCCCCCCATGCTGTCCCCAGGCAGAGGGGTGCCCCAGGGTGTCTGTGGGCATTGCTGAGCCCTGCTTTGGGGTTCCTCTGCCCGAGATGGCTGACGCCCTCACCCTGGGGAAGGAAGCTGTCTTGAAGTTCTGTTGAGCCTTTTGTTTGGGGCTTCCACCTCGGTGCTGCTTCCCTGCCTGCTTCTGCCGTTTTGCCCCAAAGCAGGGCAAGAAGTGGGGAGCCCCAAGGCTCCTGTGGCTCATGTGCAGCCCCTGGGCTGGTGGCCGTGGGCGCAGGGTGGGCTGGCTGTGAAAAGCTGAGGGAGCCTGTTTCCCCTCTGGAACAGTTGTGCTAATGGAGCCTGGGTCTCCATAGGTGGTGGCTCTGCCAAGAGAGGGCGGTCAGGGTGGTACGGGAAGGCTGGGTGATGGAGAAGGGCTTGGGGAGGTGTTGGTGGCTGCACTGCTCGGGTGTCCCTACTCAGGGCTGTCCCCTCAGGGTGACTGCAACCCTGCCTTGGGGCCTTTTTTTTTTTTTTTTTAATGACCTTCCCCAAGGCCAGGTGTTTGTAAGGTACTTGGAAAGTCTTTGGCTGAAGTGACATACTGCAGGGTGGGAAGGAGCGGTGTGGGTGGCTGCTGGGGGGGCTGGAGGATGGGGAGGTTGCTCTGGGTGGTGGCTTAAACCCGTCAGTGCCTCCACAGTGCTGGTTCACCACGTGCCATCGCACTGGAGGATGCTGTGTGCTGAATGTTAAGCGACCTGCTGGCTCCCCTGCCCCTCTCCTGCGATATCCCTGCCCGCAGCCACTGCTTCTTGCTGGACCTTTACTGGGAGAGCTGAATGCCCCGGGAGCACCGTGGTGTCATAAATCTGTCTCCCAGCCCCCGGCACGCTCTGAACTCTGCTGACAGCGCAAGTGTGCCTTTGAAAAGGTATGCGTTTGCCTGGAAGAGGCACATTCCTGGCTTTCCAGGGCTGCCTGACGGGAGGGAGGAGGCCAAGCTGGGCAGCCTTTGGTTTCGCAAGAAGCCTTAATGAACTCCCTCACCCCCTCCCCCCCCCAGGCTCTTTCCCAGAACAGCAGGATGCGGGCAGCCGGCAGAGGGGGGGATGCTAAGGCGGGGGATGCTGGTGGCTGTATGGTTTCTGGCATGGGGGCTGCCTGTTTTACTGCTGCGGGGTCCCTGTAAGCCGATGGGCTGTACTGGCGCAAAGGTGCTGTGTGTTTTACTGTGAGGGTGGTGAGGCACTGGGACAGGTTGCCCAGGGAAGTCGTGGATGCCCCATCCCTGGAAGTGTTCAAGGCCAGGCTGGATGGGGCTTTGAGCAACCTGCTCTGGTGGGAGGTGTCCCTGCCCAGGGCAGGGGGGTTGGAATTTGATGGTCTTTAAGGTCCCTTCCAACTCTAACCATTCTCTGATTTTGCTGCTGGATGCTGGTGTGAGGACCTGTCCCCCCTGTGCCCGTTGCTCCCGGGCTGCCACACTGCCAGTGGCAGCCTGTGCTCGGGGCTGGGCTGGGGCTGAGCTGTGGGGTCCCTGTAAGGCTGTACTCGCACAAAGGTGCTGCGTGGCGGTGTGGCCGTCCCTGGTCAGGCAAGGGACCGACGAGTGGAGACATGCCCCCTGTCCCCGAGAGCCAGCGGCGGTGCTGGCACGGTGCGTGTTGTGTGATGGTGGCCATCACCATCTGCCTGCTGAGCTTTGGAGACGGTTTGGGGTGGGTGGGCAGTGGGGATGGCTCTCGGGGAACAGCAGCCGTGGCTCTGCCCGGGAGCAGGGGATGGTTCCCAGCTGGCTGGTGACAGGTAGGCATTTCTGCTTGTGCTCCCGGGCGGCTGGCGTCAGGGGGAGGGAGCCAGGACGAAATTGGAGGGCTCCGGAATAACACCGGCCCCTTGGCACCTCCAGAGCCTGTGGAGCTGGTGCCCTGGGTAGGTGCCCTGGCGTGGCCAAGGGCACGGATTGGCCTTGGCTTTGGCGGGGAGAACAGATGAGACTGGAGGGACCGGTGGGTGACGAGGAAAGCAAAGAAATCCCCCGAGTGCTGTGCAGGAGGGGCATGGTCTGCCGAGAGGACGAGGCTGTGCTGTCCGGGCTCGGCGATGGCACGTGGCGTGGCTGGTGCTGCCAGTCCCATCCCACGTAGGAGGGCAACCCAGGGGACGAGGGGTGGCCGGGGGCTGTGGTCTTTGCCGGCGCTTTCGTCTCGCTGGTGGGTGGTGTCTGGGCTGCGCTTTCATCTGGAGGAGCGTGGGGTGTTTTTCCAAGGGCTGAATCACCGTTCTCCTGACCCACCGGTTGGGAGATCTTCGTTTGCATGTTAACGAGGTTGTGTGGAAGGTGCTTCTTGGCTTCCCGAGCCGTGTGCTGCGAGGGGTCGCAGCAATTTATTCCTGAACTGAGTTATTCAGCTGGGAGGCGTCACTCGAGAGGGTGGGGGTGAAACCTTCTTTAAAATGGCCTGAAATTGCTTGGGTCTTGCAAAAGGGCTGCGTGCCGCCATGCGTGGCGGGAGAGGGGCAGCGGGGAGGAGGACGTGCTGCTTGGAGGAGGAGGTGCCTCGGCCCCCCGTCCCGCTCCCTGGGGACGCAGCAGGGGTCACGCTCCTCTTCCCTGGTTTTTCCTGGTGCCAAAAGGGGCTGGGGCCGAGGCACGGAGGGAGGAGGGGGCTGGAAGGAGGGAGCGAGCTGGTCCCTCGGGACGGACTCTGCCCTGGCTGCTCTCGGCGCTGGCAGCTGAGCCGGGGAGGGGGTGAGTTGCCATCGCTGATGTGGGGCACAGCCCTGCTCTCTCCCTGTGAAGTGGGTGGCTTCTTAACTTTGTGCTTTCCCCCCCTCCCCCCCCCCAACTTTCTCATGATTCATTTTTGACCCATGGCCCGATGCCTTTGAGCCGCTGGGGAGCTGAGCCCGGCTTCTGCAGTGTACTTTGGTGAAATAAGCTCAGGCTGCTCCGTTAACCCTGGAGCAGGGGGATGCCAGCCTGGGCAGCAGGGCGATGCCCGTGGGGGACGGGGTGGTTTGTGGCGGGGGAGGCACTTTTCTGCCTGTCAGCTGTGTTTGCAGAAGCCCCGCATCCTGCTCCGGGGTCAGAAGTCTCCGCGCTGCCTGGCTCGCACATGATGAGCGAGCAGATGTCTGGGCTCTTGGCAACTGCTGACATAGTATAAATGCATAATTGCCCAAAAACAGTTCAACACGTGTCAATTAAGTCTGAGCTTGCTGCAGGAGAGCAGCTTTGCCAGCCCTGTTTGGAGAGGTGGGAGAGCCCCACACCGTGGGCTTCTTCCACGTGGTGGATCCCAAAGCTGGTGGAGGTGTCACACAGGATCACTGCCCTCACACGAGTGTGTTGCTGCGGGATCATCTCATCCTTTCTGCCTTTACTCTCCTGTTTTTCCCCTACTTGACCCAATTCACTGCTTGGCAGCTCCAGTTTGGCCATCGTGCACCCAGTCGATGAAGAGCCACCACCTGCTTCTCATCGTGGTGCTCGGCGGCTGCTTCAGCCCAGAGTCTGACTCCTTTTTCCCGAGCTCAACATCCCTCAGGAGCTCCAGGTCAGGTCAGTGGTTGCAGAGCACACCAGCTCAACAGCCCAAGCTTGCCAGGCTTGCTCCGGGCTGGAAAACAACCACCTCCCCTGACGAAGGTGTCTGTAGTAGCCATCAAAGCCCTACATTGATTTAAGACCTGCTGGGAACGCAAGCTGGGGCCTGTCTGCAGGAAGGGGCTGGTCCAGACAACCTTGATGAGACCTTCCTGCCCTCCATCGCCAGCCGGGCTCTGAGCTAGACCTGTCATCTCCGCTGGAGAGACAGGAGCTGACCTGTCCCTGCAGTTTCACTGGGAGCAGCCTCTTGTGGTTAGTTGGGGGTGATCTCCTGCAGCAGCAGGTTCAAACCTCATTGCTCTCCCCTGCCTGAAGGCAGGAGCTGTGGCAGGCTGGTCCTGCCAAGGGCCTGTGGTGGTGTGTAGTGGGCCGGCCATGGCAAGGGGGTGGGAGGCTTGGGGGTGAGGGGAAAAGGGTGAGTTTTGGGCAGTGTGGGTGGTAGACCACACGTGTGTGCAGTGACATGGCTGGACGCGTGGTGCAAGGCTCGTGGGTGGATGGAGGGGCAACGTCTGCGGGCGCTGGATGAGGTGGATGGTAGTGGCAAGGGATGGGAGAGCAATAAAGCTTCTCCCAGCACCCTGCCGCTTCTGCAGTAATTGAGTCCCATCACACGGGGTGCCCGTGGGACGCGGTGCCCGTGCTCTCGTCCTGCCTGTTGTGTGCACATTCAGGGGTTTGCTGGGCGGAGGAGCCGGGTCACTGGGAATTGGAGGGTGCCTTTGGGGTGAGGCAAAGGGGGAACTGCTTTACTGTAAATGGAGAACGCCACAAGAGGTTGTGATTGTCTGGAAACAGACTTGGATGCTGAGTTATCCATCTGTGTGACTGAGGAACAGAGAGAAAATAGCAGGATATGAGGAGGGAACGTAGAGAAGGGGCTTGAGACGAGTGTTTGGGCATGAGGGGTCTTGGAAAGCTGTGGTTACGCACCAGATGGCAAATCTCAGTGCTGCAATGGCAAAGCCTTGCCGTCCTGGCTAGCAGGGACCTGCAGGAGCCAGGCGGAGGCGAGAGGTGAACCCTGAGGTCCGTCCAGCTACAGGGTCACATGGACTAGACCCTCACGGTGCAGCCAAGGGCCTGATGGCAGGAGGAGGAACGGAATGCTTTCTGTTTGAACCCAGCAGCGCTCAGTGCCTCGTGGTCCGTGCCTCTGCCAGCTGCTTTCTGCTCTTTCAGGGTTGAGCAGAGAGGAGCTCCCGGGGCCGGTCTTGTGGGGACCTCCCTGGGCAGCTGCTTTTGCCTTGGTTCAGTGCCTCTGTAGACCTGCTGCTCTCTGAGGGCTTCCACGTCACCCCTGGGAAGGCCCAAGGCTGGAATCTGGTGGACCTGAGAAGACACCACCCATTGGGGTGGACGCAGGTCCTTCTGGCTGAATGGCGGTCACGGGGGGTTGCTGTCCCTGGGCTGGGTGAGCTACCATGGGTGTCACCTTCTCATCTGTGCCGGGCTGAGCTGGCACTGACACCATCTCTCTGCAGGGCTGCTCCCGTGGAGGGGTCACGGTGGCCTGGGGACAGCGGGGAGCTGCAGAGCTTGAAACCATGGGAAGTCAGAAGGAGCTGTGACCCGGCTCCCTGGGACGGGGACAGCCACAGCACAAAACAACAGGGAAGGAGGTTTGGTGAGATGCTGGAGAGCACCTCTCTGATGTGACTGGTGCAGGGAGAGGAGTTTCCACCGCAGGAGACTATTAAAGGCTTGCTGGGCCGGTCCGGACAGAGCTGCTCCCCGCAATGAGCCAAGCGGGATGAGATGACCTCTTGAAGCATCCCCTCCCCACAGCAGCGGGGGGCTGCCACCGCCTCCCGGGGCGCAGGGGTGGCGTGGGGACCAGAAGGAGGGCTGTGGGGACCAGAAGGAGGGCTGTGGGGACCAGGGCTCCTGCGTCAGCCACCTCTGGAGCCTCACCTCTGTGAGTCAGCGTTTCGCTGCCGATGATTCACAGCGGCGCTGCAAGACAGCCAGGGGCTGGTGCAGGGCTGAAATTAATTGTCTGGAAGGAGGGCAGCGCGAGAGGAGGGAGAGAAGATGTTTTCCCTCATCTTATCAGTGTTTCCCAAGCCTGGCTGTGAGGTACGCCAGCCCTGAGCTGGAGAGAGATGTGCTCTGCCTGCAAAGGGAGCTCCACCTTTCGGTCCCCTCCCTGGCAGCGCCCACGGCGCAGGGTTTGGTGCCCTGGCACCTTGACGAGCTGGTGGCTGCATACAGCCATCGTTGTCCTGACTTGAGAGCACAGTCCCCTGCTTGGTTGGACCTTCTCGCATGCTGCTTCGGTCATGGACGGCCCCTGTGTCCCCAGGAACTGGCAGGGAGGTGGAGATGCCCTGTCTTCTCCCCGTGTCTGCGTGGGCTGGCATCTCTGGTCCCCACGACCCACGCTGTGGGGCTCCTTGCTGAGCACATGTTTCTGTAATTCAGATTAAAAGTGGGGGTCACCTCCCTTTTCCTGCTGGGACCCCCCCCAGCACGTCTGGCACAACTGTAAATCGTTGAGCTCTTCTGAGCCAACTTGAGGACGGGGGACAAGTACCACTGGTATACATCAAGAATATTATCTGGGCACCTTTCCCTGCCCTTTCGGGGCTCAGACACTCTCAACCTGAGACGTAAATTGTCAGACCTGCCCACGGGTGTAATCCTCTCGGGACGCCCGGCCCCGGTGTTGATGTTGTAGCTCGGAGCTGGGTCGGGGGCACCCTCGGTACCTGCGTGTCCAGGTGGGTGCTTTCCAGCCTCCCATTTCCTTCTCCTGAAGGATTTTTGCCGCCCAGGTGCCCTGCAGCAAGCTGAAGCCTGACGGGGGTGGTTTTTTTTTGGTTGCATTTTGCAAGTCATTGAGGGGTTTTCCGTTTGTCCCCTCTTCGGATGTCCGTAGCGTCCAGACAGTCGGATGCCAAAGGACAGATTCTCCCCGGCTCTGCGGGGAGACAAATGCTGCTGTTTGCAAATGAGGGAGAGTAGCGAAGTATTCTCTGAGCAAAATGGAGTCAGAGCCAGGTGTAAGAAAGGTTGTTCAAGGCCGCGAACCCCTTTGCCATCCATCTCCACCGAGGTGACCCCGTGAGGGTTGTTTTCTGCCGCGGGGGCAGCCCGTGGGGAGGCGTCTGCCCACCCGCACCGGGGGGGGGAACCCGGGCTATGCCTGCTATTCCTGGCTGCAGCTCGGCCCTGTGACTCCCTCCACCTCCTTTGACACCTTGTTGGTCTTTTCTTCTCTCTGTGAAACGCTTCGGAGCGTGGAAATTTCCGCGTTCCAGTTTTTTCCCCACGGCAGCTGGGATCCAGCTCTGCCACACGTGTATTTTCGGGCCGGGGCAGGGCTGTACACCCGCGGCACCCAGGCCCGGGGACCGAACCTTCTGAAGGGACGGTGCACGGCACGTCTGACTGCGCGGCGATGGCGCTGCGTTAACGTATGTAATATAAACATGATACATACATCCTGAATATAAAAGCAGCAGGAAAAGCAGCCCGGGCAGAGCTAATTGCTGCTGAAAGATAAACAGGGGGACAGATAAGGAGTATTAAGCAGGAGGGAACGGGAGTAAATCCTTTCCCCTGAACTGGTGGCCCGGTGTGTGGGCACTTCTCACGTTGTGCTGCAGCGAAGTCGGGGCAGGGCTGGGGGGAGACGGCGTCCCAGCTCCTGGGGGTGCGACCTGCACCTGGGGAGGAATAACCCCCTGCACCAGGACAGGTTGGGGCTGACCTGCTGGAGAGCAGCTCTGAGGAGAA
>JAOXNO010000006.1:1226072-1249896 GCA_028565335.1 Limnodromus scolopaceus
AAGAAACGTGTAGACATGGTTCTTCAGGGCATGCTCTAGTGCCCAAGATTATTGGTTTGTGGTGGGGTGCTGTGGGGTGGGTTTTGGTTTGGTTGTTGTTGTTGTGTGTTTAGGTGGTGGGTGGTTGGTTTTTTTTGTTTGTTTGTTTTTTGGGTTTTTTTTTTGTTGTTGTTGGTTGGACTCGATGATCTCTGAGGTCCCTTCCAACCACTACGATTCTGTGATTCTGTAAAGGCCAACTAAAGGCGAAAGGGAGCAGGTGGGGAAGGTGTAGAAAGTCACCCTGCGTCAGGTCTTACCGCTCTGAGACCAAGGAGTTTCTGCACAACGTGCTGTTAATTTTCAGAGAGTTCAGTCAGGTAGAAGAGGTTTAGCTAAAAAGTGAAATTACTGCACGGGAAATCGGTTCTGTTTTACCTCAAACCAGGACGGTGTAACTTGTTAGTGCTGTGGTTCTAAATCTCCAGTGAGCTGAGGGTTCATTGTTATTTGAACCAGCAACTCTTCCTTGGTGCTTTCACTGTTACTGCTTAATGATAAGTTGATTTTTTGGTTATTTGTTCAGTTTTCTTACGGTAACCCTGACCGTTCTGGGTGCTTCAGTTCAAGTCGTTCTATTTTTATTAGACTTTTCTGGTGGGTGGTAGTATTGTACCCTTATTTTTCTCATCCAGAAATAACAGATGATGGATATTCATCTGCCATTTGTGCCTCTAATATCTAACAGGAGTGAGAGATTTTTTCAAGGTCTCTTAGACATACACCACCTCTGTTTGGAGCGATGTTTATTTCTGCTGCTGCTTCGGCAGCTGGACGCAGAGTGTGCCAGCGGCTGCAGATGGAGCGGCTGGCACTGAGCTCCTGGAATATGGAAAAAAGATGAAATGGAACATCTTGATCCCTTTCTCTGAAAAAGGAAATCATCTTCCCCTGATGTGGCTGTTCATTGTCCAACGAAGCTAGGAGATGGTGGCGTAGCCTGCAGCCCCGTTACTATAAAAGGGATGTGTCGTGAATGGCCATTCCTTCCCAGTGCGCTCAGCTATTTCACAGCTATTTCTGCTCCCCCTCCAGGATTGTCCCCTCCTGCCCCATGGCAGGTGTGGGGCTGCTGGGGATTAGTGGGGCTGGGGATCAGCGGGGTGGGAGCCTGCCGGAGACCAGCGGTGTACTCCCCGGCCAGAGCAGAGCCTGGGAGGATGCCCCGTAAAGCATGGGGCTGTGCTTTAATTAATGCACAGGAAGCATCGACTCTGCGGGGGCCTCGTTAAGAGAGAGTAAATGAGCTGCAAGGCGGCCTTACCACAAATAAACAAACTCCAAATGGGTTAATCAATAGGAGGAAAAATCCATATACAGCGAGGCTCAGAGCCGCTGCCTTGGATGTGTTGGCCCAACTCTCTGCCCTCGGAGGGGCTGGCCCCGTGCGCGGGGGCTCGGGTTTTCTGAGGGCAGGAGCTGCTCTGGGGGTGCAGGAGAAACGGGCCGGCGAGGTGCCAGGTCTGCGCCTTGCCCACGTCCAGTGGAGCTGGGCTCCCGCTCCGGCGGCTCCTGGCCACCTCAGCGTGAGGGGCTCCATGGACTCGGAAGGAAAAGGCCGTGGTCGTGCTCGCCGTGGCGTGGTTGCGAGCCGAGACAGCCCCTGCCGCGTCTCAGCTTTGGGCAGAAGCGAAGGGGAGAAGGAACCGGCGAGAGGATTGACTTCTCATCTCACGCTGCCGTTGTGAGGACTGTGTCATGGCCTGGCCACCCTGGGGACTCCGAGTCCTGCGTGGTGGGGTCTAAGGGGATGCTCAGCTCAAGTGCAAGAGAAGTTTCCCAGACTTCACATCCCTGAAGCCATCACACAAGTGGGTTTCCCCCTCTGCGAGGGAGTTTGCAGCTCAGTCGCTGTCTTACAGATGCCGTGCCTTTTTTTTTTTTTCCCAACGGCAGGTTTAGCTGCCACATTTGATTTAATTTGGAAGAAGTAGATTTTTAAAAGCAAAAGTTGCTTCTCTTCCCCGGCTCTGCTCACTGTGCCTGAATTCATTGGGATGAGAGGGCAGCATAAAGGTAATTACTATGATTTTTATACGTTACAGCAAATTTAAACCCTAATAGAGATGGCAAGTTTCGAGTTTAAGGGTATTTAAAAATAAAAAGGTCATTGTTTTATATTCAAAAATCCCTGACTTCTCCCTCAGCCGTGAGGAAGAGCAGGTGGGGGCCAGGAGGGCTTAACCCAGGCTCCTGGGCTTTGGAAATGAGGGACATCAAGGATGTTACTATTGAAAAAGTTAGGTTTGGAAAAGGTATTCCCTCTCAGCATTGGAGTAGGTGTGGGTTTGTGCTTGCTTTGGAGGTATCGGATATTGCATGAAACAAGGGCCGTTTCTTTTGACTAGACAGAATTTGGGATTCTTCTTGCACTTGAGCAAGCAGAGGTGGCTGTGTCTGTTGGGAAAGGATCTCTTTCTCCTTTTTTTCTTTTTTCTTTTTTTCTTTTTTTTTTAGGTATATATATGAAGCTATCTTTCTTTAAACAATGGGAGTAGCTGTTAATTGTTTTTCAGGAGCCTGTGCTGAGTACCCAGGCTAACTCCGTGGCTGGCAGGTTCGCAGTGGCACGAGTTACCTGTGGACCTCTCCTCTCACTGTGAAAGTTGCTCATAACTTTATTGAGCTGGAAAGAAGCTCGTGAGTTAATGCTGCAGGAGCAGCCCTGGTAATGCCGTGAGTTTTTACAGCTTCTCTCCAAAAAATATCTTTACTTGTGCTCTGGGAGGGAGGTGCCACTTGCTCTGCTCTTTCTGTGAAGGTTTCTGTGAGGAGACCGTCACCGGCAGGAGCACGGACTTCATCATATGTTTTAATAAAAAACTTTGCCATTAAAATCTGTTTGGCTCCAGAAAGCTGCTCCTTTGCAGAGAAGGGGGTTTCAGTGGAGGAGAAGGACCTCTGGGTGGCTCCATCTTCACAGGTTTGGCGCTGGATGTTGTCGTTTCTCCATGCGTACTACATGACCAACTTGATTTTCCTGATCCATCCTTATGTGTTAAGCACTGGGCAGCACTGGATATTGGTGCCAGGCTAACGCAGCCAGCTGGGGACGGGCTTACTGGAGGAAGTCAGCCCAAGGAGTTGTTTCCAGCAGGCGGTTATCCCCGGGAGCACTGCCCCCTCACTGAATGCTGCTGCGGGATCCCAAATCTGTCCTGGGCATCCCAGCTGGAAAAGGGATGGTTCCTGCCCGTGCTGAGGGAACGGGGCGGCCTTCTCCAGCACCCAGTACCGCCTACCCCACCGAGCAACAGAGCAGGCTTTGCACCATCTCGTTCTCCAATAACCTGCATTTCAGGGACAGTTGTTCCCTCCAAGCAGAGGTTGACTGTCCCCAGTAACAGGAAGACACGTTGTTCTTTTAATAAGGTTTTCTGGAGGTTTTTATGTAGCTACATTCATAAGTATTCGCTCAGGGCTGCTTGTTCCTTCTCTGTGTAAGTTCATGTGCCCTTCACACTGCTGCAAGCTGCTCAAACGGGTTCATGGGGGGTGAAGCCAAGGGGACCCAGAGCCCCGTGGTGCCGATGGGGACGGCTGTCTCCGGGACACCTGGGGTTATCGGGACCGTGACACGGGGTACAGCCTGGCTCCGTCCGCACCGTGCGTGCCTGACCGCGTCTGTGTGATTCCCAAATTCTACTGAAGTGAATTCCCGGCCTCTGGGCAGGAGGTGATGGAGCAGGGATGAGATGGTAGAGCTCGCGGCGACCAGGGAGAGGAGAGGACTCAGGCAGGAGAAGCACTGGGTGGCCCCGTGGGCTCAATTCTTCCGTTTGTGCTAAGCACGGCCTCCCATCTGGTGGTATTTTTGTTTTGTTTTTCAAACAGCCACTTCAGGATTTAGAAAGCATCACTTGAGAGTCTGCTGATCGTTGCCGTGAGCTTCACAGACTTCTCAGGGACCTCCTGTGTGCAATCCAGCAGGGACTTGTTAAACACATCGCCCGGCTGTGGTGTGTGGTCACTCGGGGGCTCTAAGGGCTTTATTTCATTAGCAGGAGTTCACTGGGGAGGGCTGCACATGTTTGCTGTTGCTACAAGTTCACACTGCCCAAGTGTGTTCATTTAATGGACTTATTTTCTTACCACGACCAATAACCAGTGTGATCTAATGTTCCTTCTGGGACTCCCATTCACTTTATTCCTCCGCAGAAGCAGGCAGGTCAAGAGCTCTCTTGCATTAGCGAGAAGATGTTCCACCTTCCTTATTATCCACCGTTCCCTGCAAAGATTCTTTTAAATCAAAGGTAACGTTTTCTTAGGGAGTTTACTTTTTTTTTTTTCCCTCCCTCTTCTTTTGCTTCTTCAGTGACAAAACATTTATTGCTGCCTCAAAAGACCAGACAACTTCTCCTGTGGTGTCAGGGGTCCTAGTCCAACTCTGATGTGACTTAACTGCATCAGCCTTCCGTGCTTCGGAACTGAAAGGAAACGTCAGGTTTTGTCTTGTACCAGCAGTAAACCAGGTTTTTTTTCCCATATTCTTCTCAGTAAAAGCATCTTTTGGCTGGCTGGACCGGTGCCACCAGGTAGGGTCCCTCAGAGCTGGCTGGTGTATGGGGTGTGGATGCCCATGGATGAGCTGCACCAAGTGTATACACACCCTCCTCAGGACTATCTCCCAAGGGACTCTCCCAACCAGAGTTCTGAACAGACTAAAGTCCGCCCTCCGGAAATCCAAGGTGGAGGTTTTGCTAACCCCCCCTCCTTACCTCTCTAATAATTAAGAACTTGACCATTTCATGGTCACTTAGCCCAAGATGGCCTCCGACCCCCACATCTCCCACTAGTTCCTCTTTGTTTGTGAACAGTAGATCTAGCGAGGCACCTCCCCTGGTAGACTCACCTACCAGTTGTGTCAGGAAGTTCTCTTCCATACACTCAAGGAACCTCCTAGCCTGCCTGCTCTCTGCTGTGTTATATTTCCAGCAGATGTCCGGTAAGTTAAAGTCCCCAACCGATTGTGAGACTTCAGCCAGCCCCTTATAGAATACCTCATCTGCCTCCTCATCCTGGTTGGGTGGTCTGTAGCAGACTCCCAGCACCAAGTCTCCCTTGTTAGCCTTCCCCTTCATCCTTACCCATAAACACTCAACTTTATCACCACAGGAATCTAACTCTATACAGTCAAAACACTCCCTAATGCACAGTGACAACCCCCCCCAACCCCTCCTGCCTTGCCTGTTCCTTCTGAAGAGCTTATAGCTACTCATCACAGCATTCCGGTCATGACCGTCATCCCACCACGTTTCTGTAATGGCAACTATATCGTAGCTGTGACATAGCTACGTCCGGTGACGTGCTGGGCCAGGGGTCCAAGCAGTGAAGAGCTCGACCCTCAGAGCTGCGGGTGCTCCTTGGCTGCTGGCCCTGGGCACAGCTGTGCAGGCAGATGGCAGCCCACCCCTCAGGTGGCACCGTCGCCGGGAGCTGCCAGCAGTGCTGGTGCCTGTGCCTCTGGCAGCAGGACTTCCCTGGGGGGACCTCAGTGGTGACCAGACGCAGGGGGTGGGCTGTGCAGCTCACAGTGGGGACAGAGACCCCTGTGTGGGTGCCTGTGGGAGGTCCCAGTTCTACAGCGAGTGGCCCAACCAGCATCTGGCAGTCCCTGCTTGACATGGGTTGGAAATGTGCTGGTAGGAAGGTGACGTTGAGGAGCAGGATTTCCCCCTGTGGCACAGCAGGGAGAGGGGTGGCTGGGAACCTGTGCTGCTGTGTCTGCTGTGGCAGAGCTGCAGGGACATCCCTCTTCCAGCCCCTGCGGCTCAATGTCCCCCTGAGCTGCCTGGCTGGAGAGTGGCACGTGTGTGAGGAGTGACGTCTCCGAGGGGCAGCACTGGGCACCTTGGTGTCCTGGACCACACCGTAACCTGCGGAGGAGATGGCTGCAAAAGCAAGAGCACCACATCTGTCCTGCAGGCTGATGGCTGTGCTGGGGCTGCGGTGTGCAGTCGTCCACGGGGTCACCACCTCCTGTTAGTGTCTGGGGGTGTTGATGCTTCCCTGTGCCCTTCTGTTGGCTCAATCACCCTTCTGCTGGGTAGCAGAGTCCCCCGGGCAGTGCTCTGCCCGTCAGTCCCCCCAGCAAACTGGCGTGGGCTATGGAGGCTGCAGGAAATAGCCCTTCTCCCTGTGTCCTTGCAAGCAAGGAGCGCTGGTGTGGAGGGCAACAGGAGCAGCTTTTCTTCGAGGTCACCTTCCCTGGAATGGTTCTGCTTTCCTTCTGATCCTGCCTGGGCGACATCTGTCGGGTTTTCTCTTCTCTCGCAGCAGAGACAGGGCTGAAGATGCTCGCGGGAGGAGAGCTGCGCTCCCGTGTCGAGATGCTGATGGAAGCCAGCTCTAGTATTTCAGCGCGGTGTCGGGCACGGCGGGAGCTGGGTGCTGTCCTCAGCCTGGTCCCCTTCCCAAAGGACAGCGCAGCTTGCGAACCGCATCGCTTCTGACAGCCCTGACAGCAAGTGCCTTCACAACATGTCCGTTTGTCTGTCTGTCTTTCCCCGAGCCCTGGTGCCAGGCAAGGCAGCGCCCGGCACGCTGAGGCCTGGCAGAGCTGGAAGGAGATGAGCTTGTTTGGTTTGGAGTTTCTCTGGGCATGTTTAGTTTGGAGGAGAGGAGGCTGAGGGGAGACCTCATTGCCCTCTACAATTACCCGAAAGGAGGTTGTAGAGAGGTGGGGGTTGGCCTCTTCTCCAAAGGGAATAACGACAGGACCAGAGGGAGTGGTCTGAAGTTGGGGCAGGGGAGGTTTAGATTAGATATCAGGAAGAGTGACTTTACTGTTCTTAAATACCCTGGAGGTGTTTAAGAAACGTGTAGAAATGGCACTTCAGGGCATGCTCTAGTGCCCAAGATTGTTGGGATTTTTTTTTGTGTGTGTGTGTGGTTGGATTCAATGATCTCAAAGGTCCCTTCCAACCATGAAGATTCTGTGATTCTGTGAGATGGTGATCACCTCTGCGTGGTGGCCAGGACTGGTGAGTGAGGGCTGCTGCCCTTTACGGGCCACAGGTGGATCTAGTGAGCTGGCTCCAGCTCACAGAGCTCCACCTCACAGAGCTCCAGTGGGCTCTGTTAGGTTGGTGGAGTTCTCAGCTGTCCCCAGAAAGTGTTTTGAAAGTGGCCCAAGCACTAAAAATACTCTTTGTCTGTAGCTGGCAGAGGGATGCTTGCATTTCTTGTGGGGAAACTGGGTGGCGTGATCTTGGCTTGCACAGCGAGAGCGTGATGGAGCCAGGAGGAGACCCAAGGCTTCTCCAAACATCTTCTCTTAGCTTCTCCTGCTTCTCCACCACTATACATCCAGCCAAGGCTGCACCTGACTGTTGGGGCAACATCTAGCGTGGTGGTTGATAGTGCCGAGACACATGGCACAGGCATGATGAGAGCACCCAGATGTACTCAGGTGGTACTGGGGTACAGATGGGAGCTGCTTGTGGCCAAGTGGTGGGGCTGGGTGGCTGAGCCCTGACCCCTCGGTGTCACATCAGTCCCAGGAGGAGGTCCCAGCCCTGCCCGCCTGGCACAGCGGGAGGAATGGTGAGTGTCCCCTTCCCACGTGTAGCAGCCCTGGATGTGGAGGAGCTGAGGAGCAGAAAATTGCTGTGCTCCGTGAGAAGAAATAAATAAAAAGGACTTCTGCAAAGGATATAATCTCCTGGAGAAGAAATTGCTGCTCTGCTCCACCCACACCATGCATGAGTGGCCTTCATGCACTGACTCATCCCTTCCTCTCCAGTGGCTGTGGGCAGGGCTGTCTGAGCCCGCTGCTGGGGGGGCTCCACTGTCCTTTCCTCTGTGGGGCAGGACCAGGGCTGGACTGGGTAGCTGGGACAGTTGTCCTCCATGGGACCTTCAGGGGACCTCAGTGCTTGGAGGATTTCAGCCTTGGGTGCCTGTGGTCCTCTGAGAGCTCTCGTGACCCTGCATGGCCCTGCCAGTTCTTCCCCCTTGCTCTGTGCCATTGGTCTGTCTGTTTCCTGCCCAGCCACCACGTCGTCGTGATCCCAGGGGACCCAATGGGTGTCCATGCACTCACTCTGCAGTGATGGGGCTGTGGGTGGTGATGGGATGATATTTGGGGGTGTGCCTGTGTCTCAGGTACAGCAGCTACCGCTGAACACTCTCTCTGAGAAACCAGAGAGGTGTGGAGGGGAGGTGAGACCTGGGACAGCTTCCATGGAGCTGTTGGGAAGTGCCTGATGACCTTGGAAGCATCTGTGCACCCGGCACCCGATTTGCTTGTGAAGCGGTTTCTCACAGGATGTTGCAAAGACCAGAACTATGAAAAGATACTTGAAAGGGAATCAGGCAAATATCTGCAACCTCTGGCTGAGGGAACACCCCAAATGTGGCTGGCCGGGGAGAGTGGAACGTCCATCTCGTTTGGTGAAGAGGACTCTGTGGGGTTTGCAGGTGGCAGTGGCAAGTCTTGTCCCTCCCTCCCAGGTGTGCTCATGGTGGAACAGGCTGTTTCTTGAAGGTGGCTTGTCCACTATGGACTAAGCAGGTTCTTCTGGATGCCTCAGTCCCACACAAGCGTCTTGTCTTTCCTCTTTGCATTTTCTGCTTCTTAATCGTCTCTTGAGGTCCTTCACCACAGACACCTGCGTGAAGCATCTGGAAACTTGGTGCTGAGGTTGGAGACTGACTCTTGTCTAAAGGGCTCGTGCTCAAAGAGTGGCACTTGGCGCTGGCTTGGGGATTTGGAGTGAGGGGTGGAGGACAAGCTGTGGCTCTCGGTACTGTCCCTCCCTACTCAGCGCTGACACAGCCCATGAGAGGCTGCTCCTCCTCAACCATGAAGTCCTCGCCATCTGTTCTTCCATCCCCATTGCAGGTCCAGTGAGGAGGGACCTCCAGGGCCCTGACCACATGGGGCCAATGGTGTGCCCCAGCGGTGTTTTACTCTTTATGTAGCATGTCCTGGTTCTGGTCCCTCGTCGGTGCCCCTTGGGAACATGACCACAACGGTGATGGGAAAGGGAAGGAGTGGAGCTGCTTGGCAGCAGAGTCCTGGGAGCTGGGGACGAGGGACACGCAGCAGGGCAGCATCGCCTGGCAGCTCGCCTGGACCCGCTGACCCCCATAAATCTGGGTTTGTGGCTTGAGAATGAAGTCTGAGGCCAGACACCCGTCCGCACGGTGCTGCGCAGGGCGTCGGGAAGCACGTGGCAGATGGCAGATAAGAGTTGGTGTTGCTTTGCTCATCACAACACAGTCCGTCTGGCTTGTACCAAAGGAAGCGCTGAGCTGCAAGAAGCTGCCTCCTGATGAGGACACCGTGTACCAGAAAATCAGGTGCATGGCTGGATAATGGTACGATGATACAATGTGGGCTCATGCGAGCGGTAACGAGAGACATGAGCAGAATTCAAGGAGCCGAGCATCTTGTGAGAAAAGAACCAGAGCGAGAGATGCAGGGAGGAGATAGGGGAGACTAGATCTAGTCTGCGATTAGGGTTGTTGCCTCTGGTTTAGGGCTTGGGATCTATCCATCCCGGGGAGAGGACGGGTGGGCAGAAGACATCCCTTTAGCGTCCTCCCTACTGTCACTCATGCAGGGAGGTGACGGTGTTGGTTTGCCCCTCGTGTCTGTGGTCTGCTCTCTCTTGGCAGGAAGGGGTCGGCTCCCCATGCCCGGCTGTTTTCAGTTTTTGTTTTGAGTTTTGTTTTCTTAATAGAACAAAACCCTCGGACACGCAGCTGCCGACTCCGTGAGCGGGCTGCTGGTGCTCGGGGGGATGCTGGCTAACCATGCAGGAAGCATCTCCGGGGAATGTTCCATGCAAATACATAATATGCATAATTTACCAAGACATTAATATTAATGATCATCCTAGCCTAACCCCTTGTAAAAACAATCCGCAACAAAACTGCTCCTGCAGCTGTGTGGTCTCATTTTTCCACCGGCAGCAGCAGGGCTTTTCTTCCTGCTTCCCTCTCGCTCGGGTCCCCAGCTCCTCCCTCAGCACCGGGTGAGGGGATGAAAGCGGCTTTTAGCAGCTCCGGGGCCACACAGGAGCTTGTCCTGTACCCCTGACACTTGGCACAGCCTCGGGACTCCTTGCCCTACCTTTCCTTCTGACACGGGGTAGATTTTCACAGAAGGGGCTTTGTGACTAAGTTTCTTTTCTTTTATTTTTTTTTTTTTTCCTTTCTCCATCTTGGGCCCATCTTATCCTGATGCCTCTTCCCCACCCTGTTGCTGGGGACCAGCTGTTTTATAGTCGCCATTCAAATTGTCTCTGCTGGCACAATGCGGTGTCTGAGTCAATGCCGTGGCAATGCGAGTAGATTGATGTCTCCTGTAATGAACCTCCGTCCTTGTGGCCAGCTCCATCCAGACCTTCATGTATGTGTTGCTGCCCTGAGCCCATCCCACAGGAGCTGGTTCCAAGGAAGTGAAGTCCAGGTCTGACCCCAGAACTGGTGGCTGTGCCACCAAGGGGACAATACCCTTTTGGAAATTGCTTCAAATTGTGGCCACTTCTGGAGGCAAAAACATCTGAGAACTTCTCTGGGAGCATCTCCAGAGAGCCTGGTCCACTGAATAGCCACAGCCTTGTGGGTCCACCGCTGCTGAGCAGCACCCTGGTGTTTTGGAAATGTTCCCCCAGTTCTGGTTCCCTCACCCCAGTGATGTGGGCTCCCAGCAGCTGAGGAGATGTCACAGTTTGTTGCGCTATCAAGGTTCAGGAGAGGCTGGCAGCGTGGAAGGAGTTGGATGGGAGGGAGGGACTGAGGGAAGGATGATGCACCAGCTTCTTTCCAGCTTGCCCTCACAGCAAGGGGGCAGGAGGCCAGCCCAGGCTGATGCTCAGATTCCTCTTCCAATGTGCTCATGTACCTGCACGTAAACTGGGAGGAGGGCTCTGCAGGGCATGAGGGTGGGCGTTAGCAGGTCCCTGTGGGCAGAGCAATGGTTACCCTCTGCCAGAACGATTAAAGGTGACGCAGTTGTGTCCCCTCTGACCTTGCCTGTCCTTTCCTCTCTCCAGACACCTTGCCCTTTTTTTTTCTAGAAACTCTTGAATGGTTTAAACCTGAGTAAGCCTTCCAGCTTTGGGGTTGGAATGCAGGAACTGCCTGCCTTGCTTAATAGCTGCACTTGAGCAATCTTTCCTCCCAGAAAATGGGAGACTGAATGGAGACCATCAACCCATAATGCAGCCTTCCTTTCTTCTACTAATGCTCAGCCACTAGTGACGGGGGAAGCTCTCAGCTCCTGCCAACCAAGTGATGCACTATCATTAAAGCTCTGAAACAAAATGCTTAAGAATATCCTTGAAGTGCTTTCCAGAGCCTGGAGAGAAATCTCACAACTGCAGCACAAGGCTGAGCCCCACCAGATGCTTGGAGGAGCTCTCCCTCCCCAGCCAGCAGATGGGACAGCCGGGACATCTCCTCTCCAGGCCCCAGACAGCCATGGCCAAAGTCCAGCCCCTTCCCTGGGGCTCATGGGGACAGGAGATGTCCCTGGAGGACCCTTGGGAAGCGAGTGGGGAGGCGACTGTGGTGCAGTCAGGTTTGTGTTTCCCATCAAAGCTGACTGTGTACTTGGCTTTCTCCATTTATCTCCTGCTGTTTTGAACCAGGCTGGGGGGCACATTTGGACTGTGACGGTCCAACTTGGTGATCTTGGAAAGAATTCTTACCTTTCATTGATAAAATAGGGACTGCCACATGCAGGATGTGTATGGGATGTGCCGGTGTCCTGGTTCACACTCCTGGTGGCGTCTGAACCTCCCTAGTTGTGCGAGACGTGGCGTGGGGCTGGCAGAAAGGCACAGCACCTGGGGGTGCTCTGGCTGCTGGCAGGGTGTGCTGTGGGGCCGGGGGGGCCACACCAATCCCCGACTGAAGCAGCTCAGAGCCGTGGGTCTGCCCTCCAACACTCCTGCTCTGCCCCTTTGGGCACAGCCCCGCTGCCCTTCGCCCTGTGCCCCACAGCTCCTGCTCCCCACATGTGCCCTTGCTTTCACAGAGCAAGGAGGAGGAGCAGAGATGGACGTGGGACAGAAGAGGGGAGCAGAGATGGACACAGGACAGGAGAGGGGGAGCAGAGATGGACACAGGAGAGGAGGGCAGCAGAGATGGACAGAGGACAGGAGAGGGGGAGCAGAGATGGACACAGGACAGGAGGGAGAGCAGAGGTGGACACAGGACAGGAGAGGGGGAGCAGAGGTGGACACAGGACAGGAGGGCAGCAGAGATGGAAACAGGACAGGAGAGGGGGAGCAGAGATGGAAACAGGACAGGAGAGGGGGAGCAGAGATGGACAGAGGACAGGAGGGGAGCAGAGATGGACACAGGACAGGAGAGGGGGAGCAGAGATGGACACAGGACAGGAGGGCAGCAGAGATGGACAGAGGACAGGAGAGCAGCAGAGATGGAAACAGGACAGGAGAGGGGGAGCAGAGATGGACACGGGACAGGAGGGCAGCAGAGATGGACAGAGGACAGGAGGGGAGCAGAGGTGGACACAGGACAGGAGAGGGGGAGCAGAGATGGACACAGGACAGGAGGGCAGCAGAGATGGACAGAGGACAGGAGGGGAGCAGAGGTGGACACAGGACAGGAGAGGGGGAGCAGAGATGGACACAGGACAGGAGGGCAGCAGAGATGGACACGGGACAGGAGGGGAGCAGAGATGGGGTCAGCAGGGCACCCCCTTTCTGGCCACCCTGTGCCAGGGAGGAGGAGAGCACTGCTGAGCACAGAGGCATCTCCTCTGCCTCACGGCTGCGTTGCACTGCTCATCTCTCCTCCCTGCTGCTGCCCTCATTTGGCTGCTTTTTGTAGATGAGAAGTGGCCTTTAAAATATAGGCCAAGGTCACCCTTCCCTCCCCAGGCAGCGACCGCAGCCCGTGCGGCTGTGCCATGTTGCTCGGTGACAGCCGCTTTGCAGAGGCACTGCCTGCAGGTGCCAAGGACGGCCCCACGGGGACACAGCCCAACGGTGACATGTGTGTCCCTCAGATGGGCTGGGCAGAGGCAAGGGTGCTAGTTGGTGCCCTGCTCTGGTGCCACCAGGCAGAGCAGCACTGGGCTGGTGGCCAGAGGGCTGGCGCTGACATCCAGCTCTGAACTGCATCGCACGGTGCCTACACCCCCTCCCTCGGCCATACTGCTGGCTGTCCCTTCATGGCTGGCCAAAGTCCTGCTGCCCACCTTGCAGGAGGGATGGCCAGTCCTGCCTGGGGGTCCCCGGAGCAATGGGACTCGGGTGGTTGGGTTTGCAGTCACTCCTGGCCCAGCGTGAGCTGCTGCAGGAAGTGTTTCCACATGAGCAGGAAACGTTCCTCCTCCTTGCTTGTTCCTTCTGGCTCTTCCAGTGCTGCTGGCAGCTTTATTCCTCTGTGCTGTGAGCTGGGGGGGGACCAGCATGCCAGCAGCCCGGCCAGTGTTTGTAGAGTTGGTGCCCTCCAGACCAACGAGTGCCAGGTGGGCATGGTGGTGGGTGCCGCAGTGGAAGACAAGGGGGTCTGTAAGGGGTCATCCATGTCAGGATGGCCTGAGTGCATTTTATTGCACCTTTCTGCTCCTTTCATTGCCGTTAGACATTGTCCTCAGAGTGCCTAAGCCCTCTGCAGTCCAGAATGTCACCGCTCCAGACCCACTGAGCCACGATGTGCACAAAAGAACTTCCCTGGGAGCTGCCCGAGCCTGAAAGTCCTCTGCCCTCCTTCCGAACGGAAAGATACTGGATATAAACAGCCTTGTTATCTCAAGGGGAAACAGGGGTCTAAGGCAAAGCCTCCCAGAAGCCAATGTTGAGCAGCAGCAGCCCTTCTTGATGAGAAGTTTCCTCCTGCCTGTCCCTGATGGCTTTCCAGATGGATGCCAGCACTCCCATCGTGCTTCTAGTTAATGGAGAAAGATAATCCTGATGTCCTGGCCAGCACTGTGCCTGTGCAGTGCCCAGGGCTGTCCAAGCTGCTGATGACTGTTCTGTTTCTTTGCGCTGCTGTGTGCTGCCAGCACCTACCTCTCTGGCTGGAGTTCCCGGTGCCCCCAGGAGAGGACAAGCTGCTGCCCCAGGCCCAGGGACCATTCTGTTCTCGGGGGTGCTGTGGTGTGCAGGGGGGGCTGAGCCAGAGGTGGGGGGCAGAAGGCCCAGGGCAGCACTGGCCTGGGCATGGAGCATGCTTCTCCCCTGAGGTGTTGGCTGGGTGCCTTCTACCTGCAGCCCTTCCATTGCAGGCTCTTGGCACGGAGATGCTGTTACTGAAGAGAGGAGGCAGGTGGTCAACCCAAAATAACCAGCTGGTGCTGTGCCTCTGAATGTAGGACAGGGTGGACCTGTAGCTCCCAGTGGTCTTGAGCAGTGTCTGAAGGCCTCCTTTCAGCTCTCCGGATGGAAGGGTGAGGTTGGGTTTGATGCTGCCAGCTCCTGCCCCAGGAGAGGATCCAAAGGACCACGAGAGCCATGCGGGTCCACAGTCATGCCGTGCTGGAGACGGGCTGGTGCTGCCGCAGGAGTGAGCTTGGCCCCCCTGGCGCGGAGGAGCTATTCCTGTCGCAGCGGCACAGCAGAGGATGGGTTTGCTGTCTGGGCTGAGATGATTTCCGAGCTGATGTCTGGGAGGCAGAGCTGCCGGCGCAGCAGACCCTCGCGTGGTGCCTGCACAGCCCGAGCCCGGGGAGACGGCAGGCTCCAGCCCCCGCTGACGCTGGAGAAGCAGCCCTGTGTGCTGAGGGCAGAGCGCGCCTCCGGGCAGCCTCCCCCCTCCACCTGCAAGTCAGATTTGCTGTAAGAAAAGCACGGGCTCTGCACGCCCAGGCTGGATGGCCCTGTCGTGGCCGTGGCTCCAGGTGATGCATCTGAAAGGTTGATGGTTTCTCAGCAGGGCCCTCCTACGTGCGTGAGACTGGGGGATACACCCTTTGAGAAGAGTCTATCTGGGAGATAATGGAAAAGTCCTAGGGGTGACTGCCCTTGACAAAGAGGTGTCTGGCTGGTTCCTTGCCTCATGCATTTCTCAGGGATGCCTTTTGGTCCTGCAGCCCAGAGGCATCTTTCAAAGCCAAGAACTCTGGATTGAAGATTTTTAACTCTATTAGGATATTTTTGTTTATTCACTTACAATAAGTGTGACAGGCATCCTTCCACCTTTCCTTTAAGGAGATAAACCCACTAGAAAACGTGTCCGTGATTAACTGCAGCCTGTTTGCCTCCTTGACAGTGCACACAGCTGACCCCCATTCATCCTGATGCATCCTGATGGGTACTGACAGGCAAAGCAATGCTCCTGGGCTTGTCCACCAGCTTGGGCTGTGATTCCAGATGCGAAAGGGAAATGGTTGCCTTGACCCTTCCCCACCCTCCTGCTGCCTGGCTCGATCCATCTAAATTTGGAAATAGCAAGCTTGGTGTCACACCAGAGCCCTGAGTGGCATTTGTTAGCCCAGTGGCTTCCAGTCTCCTGAACGTGCAAGATCTGAGATCCCATTTTTCTCCCAGATCTCAGACTCGTGGCTTTTGGTTCTCAAACTTGTGGTGCCCAGAAAGGCTTGTCTGGGCTTGTCTTGGGGTCTTAGGTCCTATCAAACAAGGCTTGTCTTAGGTCCTATCAAACTGGGAGTCTTCCATGCATTAGTCAAAAGAGCAGTCTAGCCCTTCAGACGGGATATGGGGTAGTCTCCAAAAATGTTATGGATATGGAGGAACAACCTTCTGGTGCTTATGGAGCATTAGATATGGCTTGTCTGGTACTTGGCACGGAGTTGATGTGAACTGGCTCTCTGAAAGGCTTAAGCCCCTCTTAAAGACTTAAGCAGCTTGTTGATGCCTTTGGCTCCAGGCTGGGCTGGGTGGGCTCACAGCAGGCGAGGTCCAGGTGGGGGTCCTGCTGTCCCTAGGCTGGAAGCTCCACTCAGGCAATCTGAAGGGTGCTGAGCACATCTGTAACGGAGGGGCAGCTGTTTGGTCTCTCAGGCATGCACAGACAGAGGCTGTTGCAAGATCACACTGGGTCTGTGTCCTGTCCAGTTGTACTGGCCTTATCCACATCTGCTTGGATCAGCCACCTCTAGATGTCTTCTCTGAGTGATAGTAAGAGCATTTTGCTGGCTAAACCCTTTAACCCAGACTGTCTTGGTTCAGAATAAAACCCAAAGGTATCTGGTTTTAGTACCTAGAAAGTATATTTTGTCCATGCTGACTCATTTACACGTAATATCCACAACTGCAGGATGTTTTCTCTGCTGTCTCATAAACACAAATGCCACGTGGCTCACAGTAGCTTGTTCTATGTGCTGACAAGTCAAGTGAAGAAGACACAGTGGGGACGAGCTCTTCCACGCTCCCTCCACCAGGGAGTCTGCGAAGGATCTCCGCTGTGAAGTTCAGGCACCATCAGCCTTTATTAAACATCATTAAACTTGTCCCGGCAGACTGGCAACATGAAAATTTCATGTGGCTCTTAGTAAGGCTGGGCGGAGCTTTTTAAACATCTACATCTTGAGAAAGATGCAGGAAGAAATCTGTGCCAGGAGAGGCCATCGGGAAGAAGTACATTGGAGCTGGGCCCAGCATGATTTCAGGATGGGAGGTGATCTGTAGTGGACCTCTGATGACGCTGTCAAAACCACGCTTGTTTTTTTAATCACCTACCTGATTTTGGGGCAGGGATTATGGGAAGTACCTGCTTGTTGCAGAAGGGTTTAGAAACTCTGACCCCAGACAACCCTTTTTTTCCCGTACCTGTGAGGGCAGGGAGTGAAGAAAAAGAGTTTAAAGGAGACTTGATGTCCTGGTCCCACTGCTGCTCCAGCAACGGTTGGAGATGGGGACAAGCCCACGGCAGCCAGTGGCTACAGCCTGCTGCAATTCAGCCACTGTGGGTGGCATCGAAGGAACTGGTCCCTCTGCATCAGTCTGTCAATAACCATCAGTTCAGCAAAACTGGGAAGGCCAAAGCTTGCAGCAGAACAGAGTTTTTGTTACACAGACCAACCACGGCCTGTAAGGCTTGCTTCTGTGAGGTCAAGAGCTGAGTAGGGGCAGGATTGCCCAAACTCCACTTCTGGTTTCACTGTAGGGCACTGCCAGCCCAACACTCTTTCTTGAAGAAAGACCTAAAAGCTGCCGTTCCTCGAAACCGTGAGCCTCCTGCAAAATACACGAACGCAGGGATGTTCTCGGTACTCCTTGGGTGGGAAGGGTTTCTGGAAAGCCTGGCCCACAGGCGGTGATGCGCTGCTGTGTGGCAGCAGGACCACCATGGCACAAGTGGGAACACAGTGGAACTAAACCCTATGGAGTTGTGGGGAAGCTGGATGGGCTTACAAACAGGCTGGGAGGAGGTCGGACCAGCACGGAGTGAACACGGGTAGGGACATCTGGGTCCTGTGTCCAGGACCACCTTGGTCCTGGCAGCTTGGATGAAAGCAGTTCTGCAGCTGTTCCATCTCACTACCACCTCCTGCTCTCCAAGGCCTCTCTAATTTTGGGAACCACCTCCTGCTCTCCAGGCTGTGGGAGGCCCTTCTGGCTTGGCGTTTGCTGTGGTCGTGCTGGTCCTGAGCCCGCTGGTCGGTCTGTGGGGTTAGTTCCCCCAACACTGTTTGTACTGTGCTTTTTGGCCCTGTTTCCTATCGAAGCTGGGACATGCTGGGCTCTCTCCCAGAACTTGGCAGGGCTGGGACAGAGGCACCTGGAGAAGAGAAGCTGTCTGGCCCCCGTTGGCTTGTGGCAAACGGCTCAAGTGGCAGGTACCCCCAGGGCTGTTTGAGGCTGCTTTGCACTCGCAGACCCCAGCGAGGAGGAGTGAGCCTGGCCGGGGACGGTGCCTGCGCTGCCCGCACCTCCCCAACTGAGCACAAAGGCTTCAGGAACTTCCCAGAAGTGGGAGCCTACTCAAGTGTGACTTTTGCCAAGCGACAGACCTGGAGGTTGAGCTGCAACCCAGCCATAATTAATGTAGCACTTATTTTAATGACTGCTGCTAATTGCAATAGCAGACAACTCAGCACCCGCATGTCACTGCAGCCCTGCAGGTGATCCATGGCTCCTCCATCCAGGAAGAGAGGAGGGGGGACCTGGCTTTTCCTGCTCCCAAGGTGACACTGGGCCACGCTCCCCTGTAACGGTGCGGGTTTACACAAAGGACACCCCCCCCCCCCCCCTCGCAGGTTGCCCCCCCCGCGATGGAGGGGCAGCAGGACTTGTCTCTAATCCAGCTCTTGGATGCCACAAGAACATCGGTCCACCCTGCAGGGCAGCTGCACTTGTGGAAGACAGCCCGGTGGCAACCTCTCCAGGCACAGGTGACCTCTGGATGCTATGAACTGTCACTGTCCCTTGGCCATGGCCAGTCTCTGACCCTGACACCCTTTTAAGTCTCCCACCTCACTGGGCTGCTCCCCCCTGGGGGCACCGGGGCAAAATCCTGGGCTGTGAAACAAATGCTCTCACGTGGGGGAACCCTGAGAGAGATTTATCGTTTCAAGTGCAGAGACGAGCTCTCCTTTAGAGCGTACGGAATGGGGGGTGAGACCTGCGGAGCACAGTGGGATCACCAAGGGCTGAGGTGGGAGCCTTGAAGCTGGAGAAACAGGGAAGAGTCTGGGAAGCGTGGAGGAGGGTCTCCTGCATCTGGTCCTTCCTTTCACCCCCTCTGAGCTCTGTCTCTCTCCTTGCCTGTGGAAAGCTCCCCAAAAGGCGAAATCACCATTATTTTGTTTTCCCGACATGAGCTTTAAGTAAAACAATAGCTGAATAAATATTCCTGATGCAGCAGTGGTTTTCAGCAAAGGCAGGAACGTGACTCTCCAGGTCTTGCCATGGGGTGGGATGGGGACACGTGGAGGGGAAGAAGCCGTCCTGGGGCTCTTCCAGGGTGTTTGTGTGCAGGCTTTGTGTCTAAGGAGCGCAGGCCGCCAGCCCTGCTGCCCGAACTGGGCACGTGAACCCCGGCGTGCTCAGGGCATCAGCCTGTGTGTGCTGAGCCAGGGGTCCATGTGCCTCAATACTCAGTCCAACCTTGTTCAACGTATTCATCAATGACCTGGACACGGGGAAAGAGTGTATCCTCAGCAAGTTCACTGATGATACCAAACTGGGAGGGCTGGCTGACACTCCAGAGGGCTGTGTCACCATCCAGTGTGACCTGGACAGGCTGGAGGCCTGGGCAGAGAAGAACCTAATGAGGTTCAACAAGGGCAAGTATAGGGTCCTGCGCCTGGGGAGGAAGAACCCCAGGCACCAATATAGGTTAGGGGTGGACCTGCTGGAAAGCACTACTGAGGAGAAGGATCTGGGAGTCCTGGTGGATGGCAAACTGTCCATGAGCCAGCAATGTGCCCTTGTTGCCAAGAGGGCCAATGGGATCCTGGGCTGCGTAGGGAAGAGTGTGGCCAGCAGGTCGAGGGAGGTCGTTCTCCCCCTCTGCTCTGCACTGGTGAGGCCACAACTGGAATAGTGCATCCAGTTCTGGGCTCCCCAGTTCAAGAGAGAAAGAGAACTACTGGAGAGAGTCCAGCGTAGGGCAACAAAGATGTTTGAGGAATTGGAGCACCTCCCTGATGAGGAAAGGCTCAAAGAGCTGGGACTCTTTAGCTGGGAGAAGGCTGAGGGGAGACCTTATTAATGCTTATAAGTATCTAAAGGGTGGGTTGAAGGATGATGGAGCCAGAATCTTCTCAGTGGTTTCCAGTGATAGGACGAGGGGCAACGGGCACGAGCTGGAACATGGGAAGTTCCACTCAAATACGAGGAAGAACTTCTTTCTGGTGAGGGTGCCAGAGCCCTGGAAGAGGCTGCCGAGAGAGGTTGTGGAGTCTCCTTCTCTGGAGATTTTCAATCCCCGCCAGGATGCCGTCCTGAGTGATGTGCTCTGGGAAGCCCTGCTTTGGCAGGGAGTTGGACTGGATGATCTCTAGAGGTCCCTTCCAACTCTGACAATTCCGTGATTCCATGATACTCCTGCTTGGACCAAAGTTATTACCTTAATGCAAATCTTCCTAGGGCTGACTGAGTGGAATGGAGGCAGGATGTCTGTCCTGGCGGTGGGATGAGAGAAGAAGTGTCAGCTCTGTTTAGGTAGCCCCACAGCTGGGATGGTTTCCAGGGTGGCGGGTCCCTTACCAGTGGCCTAACCTGAAACTTTTCCTGGTGCACCCTGTCGATGATATCTTTGTAGGAAAGAGATGACAGCTTGTGCCATGGCTGAGTTCTTACTGACCTCTGCTCTGTTCTTTTAGGTGTTCTTTTCCTGCACGTGCAGTGCTGCTGTTGGCGGGACCCTAAGGAAAAAGGCTGAAAAATTCAAGGCTCACCTAACGAAGAAATTTAAATGGGACTTTGAGGCAGAGCCTGATGACTGCGCTCCTGTAGTGGTAGAACTTCCTGAGGGCGTGCAGGTGGACTAAGCAAAATGGTCGCTTAGGAACAAAGAACTTTTAAAAATAACTCTTTATCCACATCTTCTCCAGCCTTACAAGCTTCCTAAGGTCTGTTTCTGAAGCTGACTCCTCTTTCTGCTCTGGAAGCAGATGCGGAAAACCCAGAAGGATTCCTGAATTTGTGAGGAGACCAGAAATATTGGAGTTTGAGTATTGTCACACAGCGACTTTGGACACCTTGTTTTTCCCCCCTAGCTCTTCAGCAACATCTCCTCATTCCGTACTCGGCTCACCTCTAGATCCCTGGTCCCTTCTGTCCTCCTGGGCCGGAGGTGACACCCTGTTTGGAGAGTGTGGTTCACACTTGAAGCTTTTGCAGCTCTGATTTGGTACCTCCCGAGCGAGGAGCCCACGTGGCTGGTGATCACAGCTTTTGCTGGCCAGAGCCCAGGCTGGGAACCGAGTTCTGCTCTTCCCAGGCTCGCAGTACAGGGGCCTAATCACAGCTCTTCCGAAACTGTCTTTGCTACTCATCACTGTGAGTTATTGCGATGGTCTGTTGTGGACGAGGACTCGAAGCCACAGCAAAATCCCTCCCATTTCATACCCCCAATAATGAGGTATTTTATTCCTCTCATTCTGTTAAAGCCTTTTGTATTTACTGCTGACGCTCTGTGTCGCCTGATGTAAAATGAAAGTTAACAGTTTGGTAACAAGAAATAGAGTTACTGGACAGTAGTCACCCAGATCTTGAAGAAGGTAGCCAGCGTGAGATAAAAGCGCAGACTTTCACGTGAACTGGATCTTCTATTGTGTTATAATTGGAAATTCTATGTATTTTCACTGGTGACAGTCTCTTCCCGTTTCCCAGTCCCCATTTCCCACCGGTAGGCTGTGAAAAAACTGGTGGCCCCCGTTCAGAGCTGCACGGGTTCTTGGTCCTGCCGCTCGCTTGTTACTTTCTTGGCTCTTAGACTCCTCCTGGGGTTTGTCTGTGTGCACCTCTAACAGGATCATGCTGTTTGTTAGTCTTTTATAATTCAAAATAAATCCCAAGAGCATCTTGCCTACAGAAAACATCTGTACGAATCGTTTTTGGTTATTTAGCCAAAGCTTACGGTGCAGTGACACTGCCCTCTCTCTCCCATCGGGACGGCCGGTGTCCCCAGAAGTAACGTCACAATGGTGGCTGTGACATCTGAGGACAACTCACAGCGAAACGGTACGTGGCGGGGCAGTAAGCGCGGCGTGTTCTGGGAAGAAGGTGTGTGACCAGGTGTTTCCAGATGCTCAGGTACTTATCACAGGAGCCGGCGGTCAGAAGCCTTGTCTGCTGCTGGTGCTGTTCTTCAGGGCTCTGCGCTCCGTTACTCTGCTCTCTTGGTTTGTCCATTTTAAATACTCTCCATATTGACCACAGGCCCTTAGAGGAGGTTACTCCGATTCGGAAAGTTGTTCTTGAATCTTTCTTTTCCGTGCTTTCTTGACCTTAACACCCTTGAGATGTTTTGTGTGGCACTTTGTGCTCTCCTCCTGTTTTCTCACTGTATTTCTCTCCACAGGCAGCGCTGTCTTTCCAGTTGCTAACTGGACAAATCATTTGGTCCCGGCTTTGATGAAAGATGGTTTCTTGGCTCTTTGCACCGACCTGGTGCCTGGTTCTGTTGCTTTGGAGCAGAACACACCGGTCTCTGTTGTAAGGAGTGGGTGGCGAAGGCAGCGTTGGAGCCTGGGGACCTGCCCATCTGGAAGGGAGGGAGGAACAAACAGTGCTCTGTGGCTGCAGAGCTGGCAGTGACAGTGCTCTGCAGGCTGTGCTCCCCCTTCTTTGATGGATAGGTTAATTTGAGTGTGTCTTTGTTAAATCTCAAAACCAATAACCGAAAATTAACTTCCAAAGCGTGTAACAGTCAGGTTCCCATAAGGAGCTGCACTTTTTAGCAGCTGAGAAAAGAGAATGTGATTGTACTTCCATTGTGCTTTGTTCCTTTTTGCAATAGGGAGAGGTGATGTCTCTTGTTAGACCTGCAAAATAGATGGGGAAGGACCGGGCCTTTGGGGACACCATCCCTGTGTTAGATGTGAAACAGAAGCAGCAAACTTTCAGCTAAATACTGATCAAGGTGCTCAGAATTCAACTCCGTCGCGCGCTTTGAGGGTAAAGGGAAGCTGGCACGTAAGAAGCAATATGTGTTGGATGTTTGTAAGGGGAGGTTTATAAATTTTGGGAGGGAAAATGGCACGGTTATTCCCATTGAAATCAGCAGGAAGTATAAAAGGAGAGTGGTAACATGTAATAGGAGTATTTTCTTGCCCTTATATAGCCTTATCACAGGCTGTGATGATGCTGCCCCTTCCTCCAGCTAAGATGGATGTAGTGATCTGAAAGCAAAAGAGAGATGGGGTGTGTGTGACTGTGCGTCACTGCACGCTGACGAAGTGTGACGTGTGATGCGTTTGTGACGCCCATTCAGCAGGGAATTAGGGGCAGGACAAGCAGCTTTGGGCGCGTTGTGAAGCGGCACTGAAGCGGGAGGGACCTTGGCCTCCTGCTTATGTGCCGAGTTGTCCGGTTGACAGAGCGGTGCGAGGGAGGCGTGTAGGCACCGTTCCTGCCCTGTGACACCGCACATCGTGTGGGACATGGGGCCCTGCCTGGCCCCGGGTGAGGCTGGGGATCAGCAGTGGCATGAGCTGACCACTGGGTACCCCCAAAATGCACAACCCGCTGCGTTTACAACGCAAAGCTTACTGTGAGTGGATTCAACCCCGAGAGCTGCTGTGCCTTTTGTTTTCCCCCTTTCCCCGTAGGCTCAGTGACGTTAGCCAAAGCAGAGTTTTAACTCGGTGATATTTATCCTGTATGGACCCTCCGTGTTGTCCTGCACCACAGGACAGGACCCGTCCTGCACCACACCGAAGAGAGTTGCTTCTTGTTTCATTGACCCTGTGGATTCAAAGATGTGGAAAGTGCCTCCTGAGGCTGTAGAAAGCTGCCTGGCCGTCCCGGTGTTGTGGTACATCCTGGTTTTATTGGGAAGAGAAATGGCACATCTTGCTCTGCCAGTTCATGCGGCTTCCTTTGGCGCTTCCACCACCTCCTCCCCAGAAGCAGAGAGACCACCTGGGGCTTTCTTCAGGTAGATCGCTGCCGCTGGCTCCGTCGTGTCACTGAGGAACAGCCACTGTGTAGCTTTGCAGTTCAGCTTGGCTTTGCGTGGCACCCATCTCAGCAGTGCTTTAACTCCTGGGACAGCAGAGCTTTGCGGGTCTGGAACAGCACTGAGTAGTTCATACAGTGTTAGATGCCACCCAGACACGTAGAGGTTCTTCTTGGCCTCTAAAGAGACCTCCCCACCTCGAGTACTGTGTCCAGTTTTGGGCCCCCTACCACAAGAGGGACATTGAGGTGCTGGAGCGGGTCCAGAG
>JAOXNO010000006.1:1319304-1329337 GCA_028565335.1 Limnodromus scolopaceus
CCGGAGCCTTCTCTTCTCCAGGCTGAACCCCCCCAACTCTCTCAGCCTGTCCTCCCAGCAGAGGGGCTCCAGCCCTCAGAGCACCTTCCTGGCCCTCTGCTAATGAAGGGCCCACCTCTCCCTGCACCTCTTCCCAGAACAAGTGTCCCTTTGTCACCAGGGCAGGCTGGCAGCCTCAGCTGCCTCCCCAAAGCTGGAGAGGACACTTGTGCATGGCCAGGTCTGGTGGGTGCCCACTCCCAGCCGAGCTCGCCCAGAGCAGCCCTTGGCACAACAACCCCATGCAGGTGGAGATGGATCAGGACCCAGAGCTGCTCTCCTCCATCTGCTCACTCGGTGCCAAGGAGGCCAAACACCTCTGGCATCCGTCTGAGAGCAGCTGGATGCTCCAGCACCTTCAAGATGCAAGATTTTGCTCATGGCTATCTTAAGCAGGGACGTTCTTGCAGTTTATGCACAGGGTGCTCGGTCAAATGTGTCTTTAGAAAGAGAATTTGGGTCCTTGTTACTAGTCAGGACTTCTGCTTTCATAACCCTTCTTGAAAGTACCAGAAGATGCAGGTGTGACTGCCTCTCTCTTGCCGTACATCTCACCAGGGCTCTGGTCTCACTCTGCATTTGCCTTTCTGCCCAGGGAATTTGGAACCAAACCAGTCCCTTCCCCCAGAGACATGGCTGTGTCGCAGTAATCCTCCTGCTGCCCACTGGCTGTGAGAAACCAATAACTCTGAAAAGAGAAAGAAGACTTCCACTAGAAGCCCCCACCCCTTTGCTGCCTTATGTCTGTGCCCAGAGGCCTGTAGGATGGTCACTGGATAATTGCATAAACCACCCCGTGCTCTGACTTGGGGTCTGGAGGTGAAGAGGAGCCCAGGCTGGGCAAGGAGGGGGGCAGAGGGAGGTATTTGCTGTGCTCCTGCAAGGACTCGCCCGTGTGGGAATCCTAGGGACTGGAAGGGGCTCTAAGGTCTCCCTGGAGCCTTCTCTTCTCCAGGGTGAACCCCCCCAACTCTCTCAGCCTGTCCTCCCAGCAGAGGGGCTCCAGCCCTCCCAGCATCTTCATGGCCTTCTGCGGGAGAGACAACCCTGCAGGAGAGGGAGGGCAGAGCCTTTGTGCGTTGTGGGAGAGAATCTGAAATGACAAACTAAGGAGTGAGGCTGATTAAAAATCACAGAGCCCTGGGAAGAGGCAGCTTGCTCCTAATGGCCTTCTTTTGTATGTTGAAGAGAAGCTTAATTTAAGGCTCCATCGTTGCTTATCGACACGTGCTGCTGGCAGAGCCAGTGGATGGGAGCAGGAGTATCCCAGGGCTTGGTTCAAAGACAGGGTCCAGCCTGTTTGGGAAGGACCAGGGGCCTTGCAAAGTCTTGCTTCCTTGAGTACAGAAGGAGGTGGTGGAAGAGGATGGGATGGTGAGTATTTACGCTGTTCAGCCCAACACCCAGCTCATGCACTCTGGGCTTCCTCCTGAGAGGGGAATGTGTTTCCTGAGCCCATCTGTAACCAAGCATGGCTGAGCACCTGTCTTTCCCATGTTTGGTGCATCCCGGAGCAGTGGAGTCTCTGTGGGGGTGAGGGCTGGCTTGGAGAGGGTGCTCTGAGCTGATGTTCAGCCTGGAGAATTGCTAGCACAGGGCAACACGAATAACATGGAGCCGTGAAACCTAGCACCTGACTTGCAGGCTCCAGCCCTTCTTTCAAAGGGAGGGGGTCTGGCCCACTTGCAGAGTCAGCTTCCACATTTGTACGTGATGAGCTTACGGGATTGTTTCGTTTTTCACACACCAAAGGCCACTGGTGGAGACATCTGTGCTCCTTCTGGAAGCTTGCTTGCTTAGAGACTGAACAAAAAGCAAAGGATGGACTTAAAGGTTTGGTGTCTGTTGCCCTGGGCCACACGTTTTCAAAGCAGTGTCGGTGCCCAGACCTCTGCAAATCCATCTTCTGGCACAAAGTAGAGCACACCTTCTACCCTGTAGAGAAACCCACAGACACGTACCGGAGCTAATAAACGGGGATCCTAGTAGCTGCCTGGCTGCCTTCCTTGATAAACAGCAATTCAGGCAGCCAATGGATTTGGGTTGTGTGTAGATGAAAGAGAAAACTACTGAAGGACAGATGGCCAGGTGGATGGACGGGTGGATGAATGGTTTGTTATAAAAAGTTGAGCTGAATAAGTTTGGAGAGGTGAGAGGGTAGGTGCTGTGGTGGGGAGGATGGGGCTGCAGAGGCAGACCTGCAGGGCTAGCTTGGCCAAGGGCAGGTGGGTCTGACACCACCCCACGCATCCCCACGGTGCTTCTTGTCAGAAGCCTTGGTGCTTGAAATCCAGCCCCAGGTCCCTGCCCCGGTGATGGCTCTCTGCTGCCGGGGATTGCTGTCTCTTGCTTTTAGGATTTTCTGGTTTTATTCTTTCCTGTCTCCTTCTAAGCTGTCATCAGCACGAACAGCCCCATTAGCAGACCGGACCAAGAGCGCAGGCGTTTGCTGTCCCTTGGCAAGAGCACTCCTGACACCACCACCTCCCTCACCCCATCCCCTTTGCTTGGTTTCCAAGGGCCGAGAGGGAGGAAGAGTCATGGTTTTTAGAGGCAGCACATCTTCCTCCAGAGAGGCTCCCTGCTCCAAATGAGTTCTCACTATAGAAAGTCCTTGCACTTCTACTGAATCTCAGCTCTGCAGTGCTCCTGTCCCCTTCATCACCCAGGGGCTGGATACCCCCTGAAGCCTTGGCACCTGTGAAGGACCCTGCGGACGCTGTCCCTGGACTTCCACGCTCCATCAGTCCCTGAGCACCAGTGCTGAGGACCACAAAACTATCCTCTCCCTGGCAAACGTTGAGTAAGGTGGCTCCCAAAAACTTGGTAATGGGGGAACTTGTGCACCAGCAAAGGTGGGGATTGTTTTGCTGTGGATTCCCAACAGGTCTTCGTAGCCCAATGGTGCTGTGTGTCTGGCAGGAGAACTCGGTGGTGGCTTTGTGAAGTGGGTGCGGGGTGTTGGAGATGTGCACGTGTGGAGGCGCATCTATAGGTTGGGGTTGTGATCACTCCTCTGGGAAAAGGGACTTTTCCTCTGGGAAAGGGGGCTCAGAGCACGGTCCCCTCTGCAGACCAGCCAGAAAGGAGCAGCTTGCCCAACACCATATGCCAGAAAGCGACCAAATTCCCACCGGTCCAGTTTTCTCCCAGTTTGGGTCCTCCAGCTGGTCTGGCAGAGGGGCTGCACAGTGGCGAGCACGAGGGCCACTGCTGCCCACCGCTTGTGCGTCTGCCCTGGCCCACGCCGCAGAGGGGCTGCAGCCACGCGCCGCCAGCGCCGTGCTCCCACCCTTTCTCACAGCCCTCGTTCCGCTGCCAGCCAGCCTCCGCAGACCTGGAAAACCTTCTTCCCTCTGCCTTCTCCTCCTCTCCTCCCGCTTCCCCGCTTCGAAGGGAGAGCTCAGCTGGGGCTGGCTGTGCCAGAGACGAGCGCAGGGAGAGGGGAACGGATGGATCCTGCCCCCAGCCAGGCTGCCTGCGCGGGAAGCTTTAGCTTTATCTACAGAGCCAGGCTCTCCCGGGGCCAGTTCCAGGACCTGCCTTGGGCAGGAGAAGGTGCTGGTGTTGTTCTGGACCCCTTTGCTTTCTCTCCAACAGTGGTTGTTTTCCTTCCAAGCAGCACTGCAGCACTCGCATAAGAAGGGATTTGCAATGCAGAGAAAAACCTCCCACCCGCCACTTAGCAGCGTGTGGGCTGAGAGCGGAGCTGGGAGCAGCTGTGCCACCTCGCTTGAGCTGCTTGGGCTCAGAACAGTCCTCCTGCTTCTGCCCTCTGGCCCTACGGCATGTTCTGGGTCCGGTCCTGGCTCTGGGACCCCGAGCCTGCTGGGTGGATGTGTGACACTCCTGCTGGGACCCTCTGAGGGTGGATCACTGCCCAGGGACCGTGGAGGAGGTGATGCTCTGCTCTCAGCTGCTTTGGGGCTTGCTGCCTCCTTGCAACCTGCTTTGTTCTCCCAGTCTGCTGAGCAGGGACAGGACTTGCTGGCTTCGCTTGGTGCCTTCCGTGGCGTCCCGGGCAGGAAAAGCATGATAGAGGGGGTAGAAGCAGCTGTAAGACAGGGAGATTTTTGTGTCCCTGATCCAGCAGATCGGTGTGTTACTGGAGAAAGTGGATGGATGCTTTGGCAACGGGGCACCAGAGAGAGGGCCTGGAGGAATCAAAGGTGTCACAGGTTAGTCCTCCACCAGATGGGAGGACACCACTCCTGGTCCCCTCAGGTCCAGGCGTACTTTGCTTTCTTGCTGGGGAAATGAGGATGGCTGGTGGAGGCTGGTTTTGAAGGGACAGCGTGTGCTCGGTCTCAGCTGTCCCTCACACTGGGCTGGCAGACATTCAAGCAGGCTACGTGGGAGGGGGCACCATCCCCAGGTTTGGAAACCAGTGCTGACCACGTGTCCTCTCCTGGGAAGGCTACCATGCTGTCTGCTCCCTGGGGAAGCTTTGGCATTGCCTACAGAGAGAAGGAAACCCCCTGCCAGGCACGGAGTAGCTGTTTGTGCCCTTCTCAGCCTCTCAGTGGGACACGAAAGGCTTGGGTGATCCCAAGGCCATCCCTTCAGTGGGGCTGTGATGGGGGACATCACAGCGCTGCTGCTTTGCACTTTGGGCTGCTGACTCTGCCTCCAGCCTGGAAAGGAGAGCCCCCAGCCTCCTGAGAGCTAGGACCACCTGGGACCTCACTGGAGGGATGTGTTTTCTTGCTTAGAGCACAACTGTCAATGGAAAAGTCTCGGCACAGACTTCAGTGCTCAGAAACACTGTGGGCTGGGACATTTTGGGGAAGATTTTTAGCTGCAGCGAAGAAATTTGGCAGCTTGGAAGCAATCTAATCATCCTCCTCCCATATGCTTGGTTCTATTTAAAAGGGAGCATGTACCCGATTCCTTCCGACCAGCACGGTGACATTTCCAGAGTGCGTTTGGAAATAAATTTGGCATCCGCTGTCAAAATCTCAGATTGAGCCCAGTGCGGCTAATTTGGGCTCTGAATGCCTTTGCCTCTGCAGAGCACCTTTCCCTGCTGACAGATCCCACGGGCAGCAATGGTGGGGTTTGCTCCCTGCAGCTGGGACGGCGCAGGCACTGGCCGGGCTTCGAGGGCTGAAGGACACGGGTGGTTTCGCTACCGGGTGGTGGCTCAAGCCCCTTTTCAACAGCTGCCAAAGCCAAGGGGGCTGTTCCCGGAGGGGTGGTCTCTGTGTGTCTGGCTCTCCTGAGCCGCTCTCTTCCCAACACGGTGGAACAAGGAGCTGCGGATGCTTGGGCTCACCCTCCCAGGAGAGATGGGGCAGTCTCCTTCCCCTTGCTCACTAAAGAACCCCCATCCTCCTCTGAGCTCTCTGCTCTCCAGAAGCCCCTCTGAAAACAGTCCTGCCTCCTCCCACCCAGCACCCAGCCCGGCCCCAGGGTGACAGGCTGTGGAGGGGCTTTTAGGATGTTCCTCACCTTCCCTCTCCTGCTACACACCACCCCCCTGAAGGTCTGGGCTGATGCCTGGCAGGGCAGGAGCAATGTCCTGCAGGGCAGCGCTGCCCCACACTTCTCCGGGTGCTGTGCACAGGAGTAATAACACCCATCCCCAGCTGTCCACAGGTGAAAACTGGCAGGAAAGTGGGTGCTGCTTGTATCTCCCTTGTGGGAATGCATGTCAGGTACCCGGGCAGGCTGGTGGGCCCATCTCCATCCTGCAGGACGCATCTCTGCTCTCCCCAAGATAGGTGAGAATGGCTCTTACGTCCTGGGCTTTCCCTCTGCCTGCAGCCACCCCTCGCTCTCTCGTCTTGATGCTGGGGGTGAGGTGGGGACCAGCTGGTGCTCCCAAGGGGGACGCGGGGTTCTGGGGCTGTGCTGCACCCCTGGGGAATGTCATTGGCAGCGGGTGACAGCAAGGGGCAGTGCCAGGCATGTGGGGGGATGTTTGGAGAGGGGTGTTAGTGGGAAGCTGCACACACACAAGGTTCCGTGTCCTGTCACCTGTCTCAGCGTGGTAGGTCGGGGTAGATGGACTGTTTCTGGAAGTGAGACCCAGGGCCACATCTCTGACCAGGAGCTGTTCCCTCCCCTCGCACAGAATCCCAGTTCCCGCTTGGTGCCCCCGGTCCCCGCGAGCCCTGCCCAGGGCTGGGACTGCGCTGCCGCAGGCTGCGGGTGCAGAGGTGTCCGCGGGGACCATCTTCCTCCCTTCCCTTTCCTCCCACTGGTTTTGGTCTCCCCCAGTGCTGCAAAAGGGCGTTGGGGTGAGGGTGGAAGAGTAAAGCGGGCTGAAAGCATATGGTCGGATTAATGCTTTATCTCTGCCTTCGAGCTATACATGTGTTCCTTCTCTGCCGATGCCATTAGCTTCGTTAGTACCGCTGGAGAGGTGGATTAAATCCAGTGAGCTGTGCAATGAACCTCATTGCTTGAGTCAGTTTTAAGGATTATGGTGAATTATGTAGATCAGAATCAGACAGCAATCCAGGCATGGCCTGATGTCTCGAGGGGGTGACGGGGCTGTAGTTTTGCCATTCAGGAGGTTTGCTGTGATCTAATTAGATGTTCAAACAGACCCTCCCAGCCACAGCTCTGCAAATGCCTGCCCGCGTTTCCCACTCCCCTCTCTGCGCTCCAGTTTGCCCAGTCTCTGCAAACAGCGAGGTCTGGGCCAGGCTCGGGGGACAGAAAGGGGCAGGACATGCTGTGATGAGTGCCCAAATGGCAGAGGGTCCTGGAGCCATGAAGGGTGAGAGGGAAGCAAATAAAGGGAGGAAATCTTAGGGCTACAAAGATGATGAGGGGCCTGGAGCATCTCTCTTACGAGGAGAGGCTGAGGGACTTAGGTCTTTTTGGTCTGGAGAAGAGAAGGCTGAGGGGGGATCTATCAACGCCTATAAATACTGAAAGGGTGGGTGTCAGGAGGACGGGGCCAGTCTTTTTTTCAGTGGTGCCCAGTGACAGGACAAGAGGTTATGGGCACGAACTTGAATATAAGAAGTTCCACGTAAACATGAGGAGGAACTTCTTTCCTGTGAGGGTGGCAGAGCCCTGGAAGAGGCTGCCCAGAGAGGTGGTGGAGTCTCCTTCTCTGGAGACATTAAAAATCCCACCTGGACACGTTCCTGTGGGACCTGCTCTGGGTGGCCCTGCTTTTGCAGAGGGATTGGACTGGGTGATCTCCAGAGGTCCTTTCCAACCCCATAGCATTCTCTGATTCTGTAATGAACAGATCCCTCTCGGCAGCAGGTAGGATATGGGAACTGATGTCCCCTCTGCCCAGGCCGAGCAAGGGGGGGTCACAGGGACTGTCCTGGAGCAGTGCCATGCCAGCGGGGCAGGGGCGATGCGCTGCTGCAGCACACAGCTCCATGCCAAGCTGTGCTCCCTCCTCTGGGGTGGCAGCTTTCCCTGGGGCAGAGGAGGACCCGGGGATGAAAAAGGCAGGATCCTTCATTGCAAGGAAGAGGTGGAGCTTCTTCCATGGTCCTGATCTAGATCCACTGACTGGTGCAGTCCTTCTGGGCCATTCTGGTCCGGTTCAGACATGCTGTCTCCACCTCTTCAGTGCTTGCTTGGGCAGAAATACATGGCATTTTTTCCCTGGCTCTCTTTGAGCCCGTTCCCTTCTCCATTGCTCTGCAGTGATGTGAAGAGCGCTGTGCACTGTCAGTAAAAGCCCAGAAGAAGCCCAACTCCAGCAGCACCCTGACTGAAGCCCCATAGCCCTGGGGTCAATTCTACACCCTGTGCTGAGCCGTGGGGTGGACTCACCAGTGGTCAGCACCTTCTTTCCAGCACCCTGGGCGTACTCTGTGCGGAGGAGTCCAGGAGGTGGCTGGAAGGCTCTTCCCGGGGCTGGTGCACATAACCAGTGCCATGGAGCCCAATGCCAGGGTGGGCTGGAAGGGGGAGGTTTCTAATATTGGCCAGTTTTGGGTTTCCTTGGCTGAGGTGGCCTCCTGCCAGGCACACCAAAGAGCTCCTGCCTGTGCCTCAGGACAGGCTTAAGTTCAGGTTAAAACATTCTTGATCCAGGAGACATCTTGCCAGAGCTCCATCCTGCTCCTCCAGGCTGGTATCTGCTGGGGAGGCCTGGGCAGACTGTCCTGGACCTTTGGACCCCCGGAAGGGCTCCCTCTACCTTGGCCCTTCCTTGCGTCTAATACCTTTCCTCTGCAGCATTTCCATTGCCGCTGTAGTAAGGTGAAGGACCTCACAGAATCGCAGAATGGTTGGGGTTGGAAGGGACCTCTGGAGATCACCCAGTCCAACCCCCTGCCAGAGCAGGTCCACCCAGAGCAGGTCCCACAGGAACGTGTCCAAGTGGGGTTTGAATGTCTCCAGAGAAGGAGACTCCACCACCTCTCTGGGCAGTCTCTTCCAGGGCTCTGACACTCTCACAGGAAAGAAGTTTTTCCTCATATTCAGATGGAATTTCTCATGTTCCGGCTTCTGCCTTGTCCTGTGCCCGGGCACCACTCAGTAGAGCCTGACCCCATCCTCTTACCCTTTAGCTATTGCTCAGCATCAGAGAGATCCCCTTTCAACCTGCTCTTCCCCATTGCTCTCAGCCTTCCCTCATCAGAGAGATGCTCCAATCCCATCATCATCTTTGTAACCTCATAACACTCTGCTACTGCACATGTCTACCTCACCACCACCACCACCTCCGTGATTCTACCTGCTGCTCCCCCTGCCATCTCCTCATGCACACCCAGCTCCTGACTATAGCAAATGTGCCTGTTCCTCTGTGCATGGCCCTGACCTCCCATGGGCTGTGCTGGATGAGGAACAAACACCCATGGCCCCTCAGACCAGCTCCCTGCATCCTCCAGGACAGCAAATTTGCAGGTCACCTGTGATGCCCTCTGTTTTTTTCAGTTTAACAGAAAGTGTGGGACAAGTAGTAAAGGAAAATCATGTGACTCTGGAGGATGAGGTGGTGAGGTCTTCATGGGCTACCACGAAAAACATTGTAGGTCCAGCTTTTGCTTCAGCCCCCCATGTGTGGGCTCCAGACTGGTACCTCATTTTCCAGAGCGGTACCTCATTTTCCCGTGCCAGCTTCCACCCTCCGGAGCAACCTTTGAAAAGCCTCCGTTCATTGGGTCAAGTCCGTGAGCCTTTAAGCAGCCCTCAGAGGTTTGGTGGGTCCAGTTTGATGTCGGCTGTGGGGTGTGAGGTCCAGCACTGGCAGGTGCTCCTGCTGGTGGTGGCTCTGTCCCCAGAGCAGCTCTGGTTGGGCTGGAGAGCAAGGGTGGTTAAGGGAAACAGGTCTGAATCACCAGACCGAAGGTGTCTGAGGATGGCCCCGGGAAGCGTACATGTGTTGGCAGCCCACTTCATCCACTGCTTTGCTAGAATAGATCCATCAGGATTAAATGAAGAGTGACGCTTGCCCTGGTATCTCTTTTTTGTCGCTGTTGTTCTTTTTAGCATCGGGCTATAAATTGTCTGCTGTGCCCAGGCACTGAAACGCTCTCCCCCTTCCCCAGCTGCTGGAAATAGTCAGCCCCAGGCTGTTGTTGTGGGGCACACGGAGTACGCTGCCCCAGCAGCACCCACCCTCCCGGGGCCCCAAAGGCCATCCAGGGATGAGTGAGGTGAGCCTGACAGTCCCCCTGCAAGCCAGCTCAGCGGGGCAGAAGGGAAGCTGAGGCACGCTGAGAGAAGTGTGGATAGCTGAGACTGAGCCAGGGTCACACAGCAAGTGGCATCCCCCCCACGGGAAGGACACTGGCCTTCCCTCTGCCAGCCCGGGGCGCTGGGCACCGGGCTTCCTCTGCCTCCTTGGGTCACTGCGCTTCAGAGATGTGGTGAGTTTAAGCTCTGTCTTCCTGCTGTGAGAGGTGTGTGCATGTGGATGGATGGCGTTCAGCCTCCCAGACCTGCTGGGACTGCGAATGGCTGAGAGCAGAGAGCCAGGGGAGCTGGACGTCACAGAATCACAGAATCACAGAATCACCTAGGTTGGAAGGGACCTTTTAAGATCATCTAGTCCAACCAATGGGAA
>JAOXNO010000006.1:1341059-1370156 GCA_028565335.1 Limnodromus scolopaceus
GATGCTCCAGGCCCCTCATCATCTTTGTAGCCCTTTGCTGTACCCTCTCCAGCAGTTCCCTGTCCTTCTGGAACTGGGGAGCCCAGAACTGAAGACAATGGCAACTGTGTGGGCATGCTTGGCCTCTCCCAGGAGGGCAGCAGACAGGTATGCTGGGTTGTCCCCATGGATGTGCTGCTGCAAGGCGTGGAGCCCTCTGACAGCCCCCTGTGGCAGCGGGGCGGCTCCTTACAGCCAAGCAGACCCATGCTGTCCTGCCCTCCGAGGGCACTGGAGGTGGTCCCTCCCATCCCCACCTGGGCATCCCCCCTTTCTCCTGGTTTCCATGGTGCGTATTTTGGGCGGTAATTATAAGGATGCTGATGATGTGCTCATTGCTCTATTCATTTGTCTGGGTGCTGAGGTCACCGTCTTCACACTGGCAATAATTATAACGATGAACACACAATAAAATAAATCTCCAGTTGAAGCCCAAGTCTTAGAGGGAAAAAAATCCCAGGAGCTGTCTCTTTTGCAAGGATGTGAGATAAAGAAACGCTCGCTGCCAGGGATCTGCCATTTTCTCCCTGTGATCTGGAGGATGCAAGTGTCTAATGCGCTCTGGAACAGTGTCTGAAAGCAGTGCTGCGACAGGGTTTGAAGCAGCCAGGGGTTCACGCTGCCAAAGCCAGCTGGGAAGCAGATCCCAGAGGAGGGATGCTGTGCCTGCCCCGGAGGTGGGGTGGGGGGACAGCAGCCCTGCGGGCGCCGAGAGCCTTGGCTGCGCCCGAGCGCTGCGGGATTGCTGAGTCAGAAAAATAATAGCGGGGTGGCAGGCAGATATGCCGGGGGGGAGGGGGGGTTAGCAATTGCTTACCGCCTCCAGCTCCTAAAGCCTCTTGCTGGCAATCCCTGCTCCCATGAGAACCCACAACTTCTTTGCTCACCGCATGACCTTGGACAAATGATCTTTCCTGTGGTGGCTGCTTCCCCACCTGCATCGGGGACAAGGATGCTCCCCCCCATTTTCAGCCAGGACCCAGAGATGGAGGCATGCGGGGGCTTGCTCCCCCCACGTGCAGGACTGGTCTGCTCCCTTGGGACGGCCATGGGTGGAAGCAGACGTGCGTCCACGGGCTGGTGAGGGGTCCTGCGTGTGGATACCAGCTCGGGCACGTGTAGCATCACAACAGCAAGATCTGCTGACCCCTGGCCACTGCGAGCTGGGGCTGGGGCTGAGGAGCCTCTGCTCTGCCCCCCTGGAGCCAAGGGCAGGGTCTAAGGAGCGCTGGAGAGCTGAGCCCCTGAGGCACCGCTTGGCCCTGCCCCATCATCTCCGTGTCACTGACCAAAATTATTTCTATGCCATTCTGAGCTTAAAAAAAAAGTGGTTGGGGAGTGGGAGCGGAGTGTCAGCGGAGGGGTAAGTGTGTGTGGAAATAGCATAAGATTAATTACAGGAGCAACGACTACGATTGTTGATAAATCAGCTCCCGTTAGGAGCGTACCCGCGGTCCTGTAACTATCTCCCATTCTCAAGCTGGGATGAATGAACTAACTAATTGTTTGCTGTGCTGAAAAGCAATCTTCAGGGAGCAGCACATTACATTAAATGAGTCAGCTCCGTGCTGGCAGGACTATTATCAAATATTATAATATTTAGCTGGACGATTTCTACCCAAGCTCAGTGGTGATGGAGAAGGGTGTTGTTTTCGTCAATGTATAAAGAAAGAAAGACATCAGATACTGTTTGTTTCCTGATGAGCCGAGATCTGGCAAAAAATGGGATCATTTCACTTGTTAGTGCACTTTTGAAATGAGTCATGTGTGCTTCAGCGCCGCTTCCAGAAACTTAATTGAAAGTTCTGGTGTCTCTTGTTGTAAGGGGAGAACCATATGCTATCGAAAGACATGACTTGTTTTTTATAGTCCAGAAAGACTGTAACAGCACCGAATCCCAACTGTTGCGGCAATGCATTCAGAGAGCAGGAATAAATCTAGGAATTTCTACTGTAAGGAGATCAAAAACCTGACGACAACAACAAAAAAAGGAGGGAGTGTTTGTGAAAACACCACTGCGGCGTGGTGTTTGGTGGTGCGGGCAATCACTGCTGAGGGATCTGCCTAAGGGCAAAGGGCTGCGGGAATGTCCCCCCCCTCCAGCGGGGGGTGGGATGGGTGACACAGACAGTTGTTTGCGAGGTGCTGGTGCCGCTGGCAATCCAGCCTGCTGGCCTGGCTCTGCAAACCCTGGTTAATCATCCCATGCCGTCCCATTCATCCTCTCTTATTATTATTATTATTATTTGCAAAGCTCTCTCTTGGCTGGAAAATGAAGCCGGTGAACAACATGCTGAGAAACAAACAAGGCTGGTGGTGCCAGTCCCTGCGGCGTGGGGAGCCCAGCTCCTGAGAGCCGCCTGGACCAGCTTCCTGGGAAGCCTGCCTCGGGAAGAGCCGGGGTCCCTCCGTGGCCACCTCGTCACAGGCTGCGTGCGATTGCACCCGGGGGGGCTCGCTAAGGCAACCTCTGCAAAGTGATTAACTGAGAGCAAAAAGCCTGACACGACAAGGCGGGTGATACAAGTCGCGTCATCTGAGGAGAGCAATGTGGGTACCGAGGGTGTTCATGCAGCGTCATCCCAGGGAGGCTCTTTCATCTGCTGGAGACCTCCACATGGACACGGTCTCCCAAGCACAAGTGTCACGAGCCACAAGGAGCTCAACCTATTTGGCTGTGGAGTTGCCGAGTGTCAGCAGTCGGGTTACTGGGGTTTGCTCCTTGAGTTTAGTTGGGATTTCTGTTGGGACAGACTGTTAACGGCTCCGTCGCTTACCTGATCCCAGCACAGCCCCACATCCCTCTTGTGACTCCCCTACCCACCATGTCACGTTTACTCCCTTCCTTCCACAGGTCAGCTCCAGCACAGCACTTGAACAAGTGCATATTTTTAGTTATCTGCTTAAACCCCAATATAACAGACCTGTTTAAAGCAAACACTGGCTTAGTGTTCTGTGTGCTGGGGGGGGGGGGAAGGGGCAGTTCCCCAACCAGCTCTCCCTGATTCTGCATTTCCCTATTTTATAGCTATGCCATACGCTACAGCAGCATATGTCATAAGATAAATTGCATGTGGCAGAATAATATATTATGTATAACTTGAACACGGGCTTCCTATTGTTGATAGATTTCTTCTTTCTTTCCATTTCTTTCTCTTTCTTTTCCTCCTTTTGCATGTTTATGAGTTCAGAAAACCTCATTTGCCACAGAGATAACCACGAGGCTTGCAGGGTTATTCACTGAAAATTTAGCCAAGGATCTATGAAAATTAATACAATTAATGAGTAAAATGGGGGAAACTTTGCCGAAGTATTTCAGCTTCAAAATCGAGTGATAAAATTGAATATAAGTTGCTCCTTTCAGAGGGCACAGGTGATATCCTCAGGATAGTAACCCAGTGAAAAGCTAAACGAATGCTCAGCACTTCCTTATGATGGGAGGATGTTTCTGAGGGCCCAGTTTGGCACCTGGAGGTCATCTCAGATACAGGTTACCTGTGAACTTAAAGGGTTGTTAAAGGGTTCCTGTGAGATCTTATGGGAACAGACAGACTGCTGTTATTTCTAGTGCAGACCCAACTAGTAGGGCAAAAAAGTTGGCATTTTTTTCTACCTTTTTTTGTCTCAGGCAGAGGAGTAAAATTTCACCTCTGAAAGAAAGATCCTACGAGACGCTGGGTCCCTGTGCTCCACGAAGGTGGTGAGGCCTCGAGACCTCCCTGGGATCGATGTGCTTAATGGATTGAGTGGTGACCAGAGTAGATTAAAGGTTGACATAAAGCCTGGTCTGACCTGAGGGGGACAGTGCTGCCACCCACGGGGCTGCTCTCCGGGCCTCAGAAGCTCAGCTGTCTATTAAACCCGTAAATAAAGCGGCTACTTTGGAAGCTGTTTGCTCTCTTGCACCACAGATGATGTGTGAACATATCCCAGGTGCAATTCCTAGCAAAGAGACAGGAATAGCATCTCTTAGAGAACTTTCCTCCTGGAGTGGCGCTGAGCTACAAAATTGGTGTTCAAGTACAGAAGAGTAAATGCCAGGGCAGGGCAGAGGTGACACCGCAGGCTGCCACCTGAGACCCATCGGCGAGGCAGCATCTCGGGGGCTGAGACGGCCCCTTCTCTCCTAGAGCTGGTGGTGGCAGAGGATGAGGCATGGGGGTCTCATCCAAGTCACCCCTGGAAGGGCCCTGGGTACCATGCGGTCCCCCAGGTTACCAGAGGCTTCCAAAAATCTATCATTCTTCTTGGAAATCACACTCTTCCTCCTCCCTTGTTGGCAAAGCAGGGCTGGGAGAGTGCTTCTGCTCCCCACTGCACACGTGAGAGCAGCAGGAGCACTAGCAAACTGTGGGCTGCGCAGGAAAAGCAGACTTTTAATGACTTGATGGGTCTTTGATTCCAAATTTATACGTATAAATATATATAGCATCATGAGTCATGACGGTGCCCTGGGAGCACAGGAGGACGGTGAAAAGAGTGTCTGACCACTAGTTAATTTGAAGATCTCCCCCTGTGCCAGTTGCTCACTGGTGCTGAGACGCTGCTGACCGAACGGATGGCGGGGAGTTTGGGGAGCTCAGCCTCATCGCTGCACAGATCAAACAGCAGCCTGCAAACCCCCGGATGCCCCATCCGTGCCAGGCACTGGAGACTGCCCTGTTCCCTTTCATTATAAAGCACCACGTTGGTTTTAAGCTGCAGATACAGGAAATGACATTTCTGAAACGATGAAGTATCTGCTCCCTCCCTCTTTTCTCTGTCGGGTGAAATGCCCACCTTGCAGGGGGCTCACGCGACGGCCATGTCCCTCTTTCTTCTCATCTTCACCCCTCTGCCTTGTAGACTTTTGGCAAAACCCCAGGGGATGTGGTAACCTTTATCTTAGGCATGCCAGTTGGTGCTCCTCCTGCCCCAGTGGCTTGAAAGCCCAACCGAGCTGCCCAGCGCAGCAGTGGCTGTGCTCCTGCGGAGACAAACACCGAGCTGGTGAAGGAAAGCTGGTGGGAGGAAGGCACACCAATCTGTGCTCCACCGGCAACGCGCAGAGAAGTGGGACCTCTTCAGGAAACGTCTGCAGGTGGCTGAATTGAAATTCCCAGGGAGTAGGACAAGCAAACAGATCATGGGAGGCGTGTTTTGGAGGAGTCATCTTGTATCCAAAAGCAAAGCAAATTGCAAACTGCAAAACTGCCAATGCCAAATATGCCGATTTCTGCCTTCGGCCAGACAGACGGACAGCTGTAGCGTGGCTGGGGTGGAGGAGGCAGCCTTAAACCCAACCTGAGCCTGTTGCCCCTTTCCCTGGGGTGCCCGTGCCTCCGGGAGCACCCGGTGAGGTGCAGAAGGTGACTTTGCTCCCATCCAAGGGCAAATGAGTGAAGTGGCCAAGCGCAGTCACTCGCAGGCTATTGCCAGCAGTGCTTAGACAAATCAGACTGGCTAGAGATCAATAATTTGGCCGTATTGCCAGGTCTCTTTCTCTCACTTCTCTCCAAGCAGTCTGTAGTACGCACATTTTACAGCGCCCCAAAAGGAAGAATGAGCCCAAGTCTGTCAAGAAACTGCTGAGGAAAGAGGTCTTGTGAAGGTCAGAGGTGATCATCTCCTTTGCTGTTTACTAGTTGCGTATCTCCCCAAGAGTTTCCAGATGTTGTTACTGTCCTTCGTTGTCTTTTGGGGTGAAACACTGTGAGAAAGTACAAGCTACAGTGGCTCCTTTCTCCTTAGTAATCATTTCCCTTGCTGCAGCTGATGTGCGTACAGCCCAGGGGAAAGACTTAGTGGGCCATTTGCTGAAGGATCTATGGCCAGAAAGATCTCTGGGTCCTGCTGACGTGACTGCTAGGTGAGTTTGTGTAGGAGACCTGGGGAGGCAGAGTCCCTGGGAGAAATCACCTGGAATGAAATTCCTGCCCATAGACAGCAGGACAAAACCAGAGCATTTTCAGAGTTGTTGAAGCAGGAGCTGATTAGGTGCGTAATGTAACGCTGTTTGGTGATCTACAACAACGGCACACCCCATTTCTTCTAGCACGGCAGAGTACTGTCCTAATGGCAAAAGCAATAAATACAGGGCACGCCGACTGCACTGCCTGCCGGGGTGTGTGTGTGTGTGTGTGTGCAGGCTGCAGAGGCCAGGCTGTGACACCCAACACACCTTTGGTGGCCTTCAGCCACCCCGAGGGCTGGGACTCAGCGTGTCTGGGACCGGGTGATGTGGGACGAGCTGGCTCCCGCAGATGACTGGCCCCTGCCCTCCTGAAAGGCTTGGCAAGTGGCTCTCCTGCACGAGGGCTGCCCGTGGCTCAACTGGGGGGTTATTGCAAAGAGCCCAAGGACAGGTGCCATCAGCTGGGACTCCTAAGAGGAAGGTCAAGCCAGAGACTGAGTCAAGTTCCAACATATCTTAGCCCTGAGGCCCGGCAGGAAGGATGGCCGTGGCTGAGCAGAGGAGGCTAATGGCATTCCCAAGCTGGTCTGGGGCTACCTCGGTGTCTTGCTAAGCTGTTGGCGTGAGCATTGCCAAATCTCAAACAGCAGCAGCTTGTGGAGATGGAGCGTTGTAGGGGCAGCTCCATGGCACGTCTTCACAAACAAGAGGACACAGGGCTTCTGTGAGAGCCTCCAGGCTCACCCGCTTCATCTTCATCCCTGGGTATTCACACCTGTTTGCTGTCTCCTCTTCACAGCCGCTTTGATTGTGTGAGCAATTAGCGGGTCTGGCACTGGGACAAGGTGTGGTGGCAAGCCCTGTGGGACAGGAGAGCTGTTATTTTTAGGTCTGTAGAGCTGGTACTACAATCCCCTACTCAGCAGCACCCTCCCGTGGGGCAGGACAAGGCTCTGCCAAACGGGGCAGAGGGCTGAGCCCGTGACCCCCACACCACGGAGACACCCCCTGCTTGCTGGCACCCCTGTCATGGCACGGAGCTGGCACCCCCTGCCACCCTCACTCCTTCTCTCACTCAAGGGAGGTGAGGAGTCTGGAGCACAAGTCTTGTGAGGAGCAGCTGAGGGAGCTGGGGGTGTTCAGCCTGGAGAAAAGGAGGCTGAGGGGAGACCTTCTCACTCTCTCCAACTCCCTGAAAGGAGGGTGTAGCCGGGGGAGAGGGGGGTTGGTCTCTTCTCCTAAGGAACAGGCAATGGGACAAGAGGAAACAGCCTCAGGTTTTGCCAGGAGAGGTTTAGGATGGATATTAGGAAAAATATTTTATACTGAAAGGGTTATTAAGGGTTGGAAGAGGCTGCCCAGGGAAGTGGTGGAATCAGCATCCCTGGAGGAATTTAAGAGACACGTAGAGGTGATGCTGAGGGACACGGTTTAGTGGTGGTTTTGGCAGTGCTGGGTTAATGGTTGGACTTGATGATCTGAAAGGTCTCTTCCAGCAAAAACGATTCTATGATTCAAACTGTCACGGAGGGGGACTCTGAATGGAACAGCCAGGCGTCCGCTTTGCGCCAGCCAGGTAGGTCGCTGGAAAAATGCGTGTTCATAGCCAAAGAGCAAGTCAGTTGGTTGGTCACCACTGTGAATGTGGAAAGACTGCAGCTAAATCCAGTGGGTTTTCTCTTCCATTTGTAAAGATAAACAGAAATCTCTGAGCTCCCTGCTGCAAATTCTATGCAAATTTAGACCTGGTGCAGCTGAGCCCGTGGTTCTGAATGTCAGCAGATGTCCCTGGGGCTGCTCCTGATACAGGATCAGAGATTTGCAAGCCTTTGGTACCTCTCGCCCCTGGAACTGCAGAGTGCGTGCCTTCTCAGCTCAATCTGGTCCGAGCACATCTCAAGAAGGTGACTTGGAACAGGCTTTGACCCGTGGAGCTGGCAGGAACAATGTGGCGTCTTGGGGACAGCTCAGCAGACAGGACCCTGGAGCACGGAGTTGGACAGAGTCCCAAACGCAGCCAAGCAGCGAGCTGGAGCTGACAGCTGTCTGCAGGGGCCGGGGAGCCTCGGTGGAGGAGCCCCTCGGCCATCCAGGGAAGCTGTCGTCATCCCTGTGCCTTCAGGAGGCTCCCAGAGCAGCTTTCTCACACTGGGAATGATTCGCCGGTGGTGGCCTGGCCTCCCTGCTGGCTGCTACGTGGGACATTGCACCCTACGTCCTGCCCCCAGGGGAGGCTTGACCTGGGCCTGGCTTTGCCTTGAGCACTGAGACTCAGGAATGAAAAACCAAACCAGCTGGAGAGCATTGGAGAGCACGGGCAGCAGTCCCTGTGGGCACGGTGCAAAGCCCATCCCAGTTCCACCAGCTGGCTGTGGCACCAGGAGCCCCCCCGGGAGCTGCCAGTGGCGGGGGCTGCCTTTGCCCAGCCGGGGGACCGAGCTGGGGGAGGTACAGGTCAGAACCAGCGGTTGTTACAACCTCTTTCGTTAATGAAGCTGTTATTAGTAGTAGGATCAAGCCGTTGGTAGCAGAGCAGTGTCACCCACAGCAGGGCCCTGGCTGGAGTCCCAGCGGCAGGCTGGCCCAGGAGGGTCACGGTGAGGTGCCAATGGTTTTTAGGCTCAGAAAGTCCTTTCGTCAGACGCACGCATAATCTGTAGTCGTGGTCTGCCCCAGCACATGCAGAGCCCGGGGCAGACACGTCCCGCGCAGGCACTTGCAGAGCAAAGCTGGTCCCTGACCCCACGGAGCAGAAGCCCTGCCAGCCCCCGCACCAGGCTGGTGGGGCAGCTGGAAGCTTTTGTAGCTGCCTCCTAGAAAGCAAGAGAGTGTGTCGCTGACTTCTGCGGTTCTCACAGTTCCCGAGGACCCGACCTTCCAGCAGTCCCTGCCACAGCTCACGCAACACGGGCTGACCTCCTCCTCCCTACTGCCGTGAGTTAGCGGAGTGCTACAGTCCCGGAGAAAACTCTGGGCAAGGTCTGATATAACTCACAAAGTGACCTTGATTCAGGCAGCATGTCATGTGTGCCACCTTCAGATCTACGGGCTGTCCCCTCCCAGGCTGCTGAGGTCTCCAGTGTGCTGTTGCACTGCGTTCCCACGCTGCTCCCAGAGGATTTCAACACCCCCCCCCCCCAAAAGTGGGGTGGATTCTTGGCCCAACTTGGGCCAAGTGCTGCCAAATCCAAGGTAGAAAAGTCTTTGAGCGTGCAGGCAAGCCCACCGCTGAGGTGGAGAGGGGAAAACGAGGGGAGTGGTGGGAACAGCGGTATGGGCAGAGCATCCCCACCCTGCTGGAGGGCAGCCTGCGCCGCAGCCAGCCTTGCACTCCCGCAGGCAAAGCAGCAGCTCTGTCACAGCAAGGAGGGCACGGGGGGTAGGAGGTGGAGGTGAAGCACCAAACATGCCTCTTTGGAAGTAGGGCTCCAGGAGGAGGTCTTGCAGTTCATCTCCACCACGGTCCACTCAGTTGCATCAGGGAGTCAGACTCTCCTGAAGGACATCTGTCATGGTATCTGGAGGGTCTTGCCATTATTTACTTACAAGGGTCCCCTCGAACCTCCCAACCCAGGTCTCAAGTATAAGATGTCTAGGAAAACCATGTACCTCTGTGAGCCTGACAGCTTGACTGTCTAAAGCTGAAGGTCAAAGAACAGCTCCAGCTTCCAGGAGGCTGGAGACATCATGATAAAGTAGTCAGAGGTGAGGAGGAATAGGCAGGAGACAAAGGAGAACTGGGTGTTAAATGTCTTGAAGTGAGCCTTCGTTTCTAGTCTACAAAAGGCAGGTCTAACAGAGCTCCACATGGAGCTCAGGACCATTGATTTAGAGCCGTGGCAACCAGTGATGAAGCAAACAGGGATGTTAGGAGGAGAGGGTGGTCTCAGCACCAGCTAAGTAGGACATTGAGAGGAATCATCAAAAATTCGTGCTGGTGGCCAAACCCCCAGTGGATCGAACCCCCAGCCTCAGCAGGATGTTGGATCTGAGGTGGCTGGAGGGGCTTTTCCCATTTGTTTGATCCATCAGAGCCATGCTAAGGAGGTGCAGCTGGTGTCACCACCCAGGGCAATCTAGCGGTGATTGGGTCAGGATGAGGGTTCCTGCAGCCGGCGGTGACACACCAGCAGTAGTGACACCCATTGCACCAGCTGGTGGGACGGCGTGGGGCTGGGGATCCCAGAGCGAGGGGTCAGGCTGGGCCCTGCTCCAAGGGAGAGCAGGAGCATGTCACTACCAGGGGTGCAGGATCCGAGCAATGTTCTGGCAACACCTCAAGTGTGGGGGACAGCATCCCCCGCGCTGCCCCGATGGCGGGTCCTGCAACGCCCAGAGGACGAGTGGGCAGCACTGGGACCAGGGTCCCAGCCCCGGCAGGGTGGAGGGAGGGGGGAGACCAGGGCTCAGAGCTGCGGGGCTGCGACAGAGCGGGGTGCCAGTGAGCTGCAGGCCCTCTCACCTCGCTCTCTGCCTCCGTGAATGGTTCCTGAGAGGGGCTGAATGAAGGCTGCGTGGTCCGTGGAGCTCTGCCCCTCTTCTCTCCCTTGCCAAGCCGGCAGAAGGTGCGCTGTGCTGCACACAGGCCTCGGCGCTGCCGAGTCCCTCCTCCCCTGCACAGCCCACCCCCCCTGCCCCAAAGCACCAGATTTAATGACGGTGAAGGGAAGAAAAACCACTTCATCCAGGCAGCGCATCTCAGCCAGAGGTCTGTCATCTGGAGCCTGACCTTCCTCCTCACTTGCAGGCTGGGGAGCTGCTGGGAGCTCTTCCCCTGGCCCCCTTGCCCCGGCCTGGGCACCAGTCTGCATGGCTCTCTCCCAGCGGCTGGGCGCTTTAGCAGGGATCCAGTCACACTGGCTGCCGAAAAAGTATTTTCTACAGGAAGAGGCTTTTTTAAGCCGATGAAGAGTGAGGGGTTGTTTAGCTCTGGCAATGCCACAAACTTGCTCGGTGTGTTTCTGTACAAAAATTGCACAGACAACACGGGGAGGCTCAGCTCGTGGCTTTCCATCTCCCCCAGCCTTGGCACACCAGCTGGCCTGCTCCCATCCCGCTCCTCCTCCCAGTTCCCCAGCAGACAGAGGGATTCCCTGTTGTGAAGGCAGAAGCAGAGTCTGCTGCCACCCCCTCATACTGCCCGTACTCTGGGGATGCTGGTCCCCTCTTCCTCAGATGGGGCTCAGGGATCCTCAGGGATCACCTGCATCATTCCAGGTCACAGGGTGATCCGTCACAGGGATCACCTTCCAGCTGGCCAGGCTGGAGCCCACCCTGTGCCACGACAGCGATGGGACCCTGGGAGCAGAACAAGCTGTAGCCTTCCTCCACATGGGCTGTGCCAGTGGCTCTGGTCAGAATGGGCTCACTCAGTCTGCAGTGAGTGGCCAGGGACACCCTGAACTGGTCCACATCCCCAGGACTGGTGGGGAGAAGGGGATGGGTGGGTGGTGTGAGGCTGGCTGGGCACTGGGAAGAGGACCATTGCTGGGGAGGGCATCATGGCCCCCTCCTCAGCCAAGCTCCCTGGCTCACCCACAAAGGAAGCCTGGAGGTGCCAGACTTTGTCTGCAGGGAAGTGAAATGCCCTGCGTGGTCCATGCTGGAGAGGCTGGTGGCAGAGCTGGGGGCTGACAGAGGGACCGGGGCTATGACAGGGACAGGGATGACGGCAGGGACAGAGATGATGGCAGGGACAGGGATGACAGCAGGGACAAGGATGACAGCAGGGACAGAGATGATGGCAGTGCTGGGGATGACGGCAGGGCTAAACCAGTGACACGGACAAGGCTGATGGCAGTGGCTGCAGAGAACCTCTTTGCGGGGTCCATGTGCCCTTCTGGGGCAGCAAAGGACCCTGCGAGTGGCAGCTTGGCGAAGGGGCTCAGCACCGGTGCTGCACCAGGTGACTGGGGAGACGGCCGGGAGCGTGTGTGCTGCTTTGATGAAGACAAATGAGCACATTTATGTCAGCTCCAGAAAAGTAACATCTGCGTGGGGCCTTAATGAAAAGCCAGGTACCTGGTAATATAATTACCGTCTGGATTGTCAACAGCAAATTAAACCTTGTTGAGGCTGGGTGCTGCCTTTCCTCTGGGGTTGTTTTTGTTTTCCGCAGGTAGGAAATCAGCAGAGCTCTTGGTGCTCAGGGCTTTGTTGCTATTTGAGGGGTGTTTCTCTCATGGACCCAAATTTCTCCTGTCCCTGGAGCATTCAGCCTCGTCTGATGTGGCACAGGCACAAGAGGCAGCTTCGCCCTCGATGGCCTGTCCTGCAGAGCGATGCCGCTGCAGGGACAGTCACACCTCTGTCCTTCGAGGGGTCAGATTTGGGGATTCAAACCCGCTCCTGGTCTGGGCAACTGGTCACCTGCAGGAGAGGCCTCAAGGCAGGTCCCAAGGGATGCTGAGCACCTTCAGCTCCCCGTGAAGGCAGAGGTTTGGTGGAGCCCAGAGTCCAGGCGCTTTCGCAGGGGGTGACGGGTCCCCTGCCTCGCTGCTGTGCCCTGGAGAGAGACTTCAAAGCAAATGAGGGTTTGATCTACTAATTGGAATTCCAGTAGCTCTTGGATTGTGGTGACACCAAGCCCAGAGCGAGCTAAGTTCTCCTAGGTCCCAGCGTGCTGGCACCAGCGTCTCTCTGGAGTGGAGAGGAGCCTGAGGGGGGGGCAGCCAGCACTGAGCCCCCTGGTGGGACCACCCCAGCCTTGCGGAGCTGGGCACATGGAGGGATCCAGCGTTCCCTGTCCAGAGAAGGTGCTCATGGGCCTCCACTGGGCTCAACCTCACTAGCCCTGGTGCTTCACTGTCTCCACTTCCAACATCAGCATCTTCAAAAAACCCCTTCAGCTGATGCGGGACCTCAGCGGGGACCCCCAAAGCGGGGAGGGAGGTACTGCGGCTGCGCTCCTGCTGCTCGGGGAGGTGGGAGCGACAGTGCATCTCTGCCCCTTGCACTCATCCACACTCCTTCTTGTGCTTCCGACTCCTGGTTTTGACCATGCATGACATTAACAGCTCTTCTTAGATAACCACAGATGGATGGTACAAACTCTGCCCAGCATTTCTCCTTCCCATGCCTGGTTCTGCCCTCCATCCCGCTCCGAGGTGGAGGAGACCAGGGAGCTCTCATGAGCATGTGCCCTCCCTGCCAAAAAAACCTATTTTATCCTCTTGATGGCAAAAATATGCTTCCAAGGGTGCCTTCCAATGAGTCAAGCAACGTTTTCAGAGTGGGATTGAGTCACAGGGTGAAGGAGGGGGGCACAGCATGGCCTGTCCCATGTTCTGGAGACAGAGCATGCATGTCCCCAGGTAGTATGAGTGTGGTGGCTCTGGTGTTCACTCCTCACGCAGAGTGTGTTTGTCCTGTGTGGTTTTGCTGATCAATCGCTGCTGATCACGTTTCCACAGAGGAGCTGCATCAATAAGTGCCTCAGCCTTTGCCTGCATCTCCCACCAGCCCTAGTCCCCAAGCGCGGGATGAGAGCTTTCAGCAGAAGCCCAGGCTGCAGCAGCTCTGGAGAGAGCAAGTCGTGTCCCGGTGTCCCTTCTGAGAGTTCAGAAGCACTTTGAGATCTGTGGATCAAAAGAGCTTGTGGGGAAAGGTCAGTGGGGACTGGTGACACTGAGCGGGGAGGGCTGACGCAAGCAACCCCCTGTGGGGTTCTGTGTCCTGTCCCCTTCACTCTGGGGCTTCTCACTCAGGCAGAGACCCCTCTCCCAACCCTCTGACCACCTCTCCCAGCCACGTGCTGCCCAGCTGAGCCAGTCTCTCCTGGGTTGAGCGACACAGAACTAATTTATCTTCCAATGCTTGGGAAAACTGCACTTTTAGAAGACTCTAATGTCTGAATTGATGGAAATATTTACTTTACAGCCAGCTCTGGGATGCAGATTTCAATGTCTTGGTGTTTTTGAGCCTCTCCAGGGGCAGGGATGAGGAGGAGTGAGACCCAGGCACTTGACCCAGGCTGCCAACAGGATTGTTTCATACCATGAATGCCACATTCAATATAAATTAGAAAGTTTGCTGCGTAGTTCCCTCTCCCTCGATGGTGGTGGGGCCAGAGAACTCCTTGCCCCGGTGCCAGAGCCCTGAGCCCTTCCCTTCCCCCCGAAGCCGCAGCGCTGGCAGGGTCCCACATTTGCTGTCCCTGCTGGGAGGGCACGGCTTCTGCTGGGGAATGGGCTGGGGATAGTCCTTGTCTGTCTTATTTTGGCATTAGGATCAATACTTTAGTATTGATTGATTTACATTCTTTATTACTGTTGTTAATTATTTAGTCTGATCCTATTAGATCTATTTATATTTAAACCCGTGTTTTTCCTTGTTTTCCCCGATTCCCGGGTAGGGAAGGGTCATTGAGTGATAGAATAATTGTCTAAACAACAATAAACTGCTGTGGGTTTCTCAAACCATAACACAGCCCCAGCCCAGGGCAGCCTGTTCCACAGGCTCCGTCCATCCTGCCAGGGCACAGCACCGCAGTGTGACCCTCATGTGTCCCCATGGCCTGTGCAGGAGAAACACTCTGGCTTCTCCTGCCCTACACACAAACAGCTCTTCAGAGGTTGGCTGTAAATGGTGCTCTTTGAGCCACTGGCAGATGCACAGGCACCCAGGACCCTACCAAAGGGCTGGAGCGTGGGGATCAGGGCAGAGCCGTGCTGCCAGCATCCACCCTCCCAGCCCCTCGGGCCACCAGCAGGACACTGGCCCTGGGACAGAGCAGCCCCACAGGCTGGATGAGCGGCTGGGCTTGGGCATGGGGGCATGAACTTGCCCTCCCGAGTCCATCGTGTTCTTCTCGCATGATGCCGTTTGAGTGAGCCACTTACTGCTAAACCTGGGCAAAGCAAGGGTGGAGCATCCCTGCCCCATGGAAGAGCTGAGAAAGAAAAGTCCTGGATACTGGCGTGTGGTGGGATGGCCACGTTGGCTCCCCCAGGGACAGCACTCCCGCAGGGGGGCAAGCGGGAGATGTTGGAAGCCATTTCAGGCTGGTGGTCCATGGCATCCCGACATTGTCGTGTCTCTGGAGGTGTTTCTGACGCTGTCAGCTCATCCTGCCTGGCACGGCACTGCACTCACCAGCCAGCAGCGCAAGATGCCCTGATGATAAATAGTTTCAAAGGCAGGACTAGGTAGGGCTCAATATATTATCTTACTATTAACGCATAGCTTTAGGTGCCAAAAAACAGGTTTCCTGGCATGCCTTGAGGGCTGTCATGCCAGACCTTCATCCCAGCCACAACTTTTTTTGACAATGACGCTCTTGAGCTGTACCTACTCGGGTGCAGCATGTGAACAAACCACAGAGCAACCAGGCAATTAATGGGAGTCTCAGCCTGGCCTGTCCCAGATGTTATTTCTAAGCGTGTCCTTGGCCAGGACTGTTTCAGGGTAGTTCAGTCCTGTGGATGGAAGGTCCCAGCGATCTGGTCGAGATGAGGAACTGCTTGCTACCACTGTTGCAGGTCCCACCAGGAGCGAGGCTGAGCCAGGTCCCGGGCTGGGCACAGCCCCTGCGGGCACAGCCGAGTGCGAGCAGGGGAGCAGTGCCCGGGTGGGGGGATGTAGGTATCATGAACAGCCCCATCCTGCTCCTGTGGCTCGCAGCTCAGAAAACACCCTTCATGAGCTGCCTTGGTATCACCTCCCAGACCCTCAGTCTCTCCAGGATCTGACTCCACCGCTGCGATTGCACTCACTGGCTCCTCTGGCCTGGAGTTCACCAGCGGGTGGGGATCACACGCACACACAGGGATGCACCACACAGGAAAAGAAGAAAGCAGGACAGACTGCATGCTTGTTCCTCCCTCTTCTACCTGGATCCCTCCCTTTTCCCCACCTTTGACCCTTCTCCAAACCACCCTGTAACCAGTATTGTGCAATCCCAAGTTCCCTGGTTCAATCCCCAAATTCCCCCCGGGAGCCCCCCAGGAAGCGCTGGGTGCTTTGTGCGGCAGCCCCGTTAGGATGCACACCTCTCCGGGGGGGGTTCTGCTGCTGAATCCCTAGAGGGGTTCCCACAGCGTGAATGCCCAGCCGTGATGGTTTAGGGGTGCCTGAGGGTGAGCTGAGGCTGGCGGCGCCCCATTTCTTCTGCTCACACTCTGTTTCTTTGCATCGTCCTTGCACGGCCACCCTTGAAGGGCAGGCACAGGGACACAGCAGGGAAAGCGCGAAAGGGTGTTCATCACCGCTTTAGGTGAGCATAGCTCTCATTTGAGGTGTTGCGCTTCTGTACAGCGTAAATATGTGTGAACACACAAGCGGCCCTGTCTTTGAAGCGTATTTGTGACCCGTCCTGACCCCTCAGCAAAGAGTCTGTCGTCAAATAACGGCACAAGATAAATTGGTGTCTGTGAATGCCTGAGCTGAGACCACCACGCTCGTTACATGGGAGTGCGATTTGGACCGCCACAGCAGCCCTGGGAGCCTGTGTTGTGTCCTCACTGCTAAACCCCCACCGCTGAGCACAGGAACAAGTACCCGCAGCAGCGTGTTTCTCCTCGCCAGACGCAGCACGAGTGATCACATTAGTCCCTAACGAGCCCAGGGCCCCACTTTGCGAGCCAGACACAAATTCATATTCAGAGACTTTTCCAGTCCCAAATGGCTTATGAGCTATCCCAGTAAGACAGACAGAGGAAATATCATAAGCCTTGCTTCACAGATGGGGAACGGAGGCACCAAAAGGTTTAAGTGACTTAACAGGGATCCGGAAAGGAGTGTCTGCAGAGCCCAAGCGCAGAAGCATCCCTGGAAGAAGGCCTGACCTTTCAGCGTCCACCTCATCAAAAATACAGGGCAGCACAAAAGGAGAGGTATCGGCAGCTATGGATGAGCCATCCCAGCCTGGTGTGGCCCCAGCTCCTCTTCACTGCACCAGGCTGGTGGGATGCCAGCAGCCCCTGGGGACCGTGCCCTGGCACTGTGTCCCCTTCTGCTCTGCTGTGGTGGGGAGAGGCTGTCCCCTCCTCTGGGCAGGGTCTGCAAAGGCCACACGGACTGGCATGCAGGACACGGGCATGGATTGGCACACAGGACACAAGGATGGACCATCGTACAGGACATGGTTATTGGCCAGCACACAGGACACTGGTGATGGACTGGCACACAGGACTCCAGTGATGGACCAGCACAAAGGACACCGGGGATGGACCAGCACACAGGACATGGGGATGGACCAGCGCACGGGACACTGGGGATGCTGGCACAAGGTGGATGCCGAGCTTAGGAAAGTAGCCAACCTACTGACATGAGTGGGGCTCATGAAAGCAGCCCATATCACCACACACCAGCCTCCAGAGCCCGTTGGCATCTGCAAGGAGAGCTCTGGAGACAGAGATGGATTTAGAAGATCTCAGGGAGCTCTTCCTTCAGGGGCTTTGAAATCCTGTTTGTCACCTGAGCACTCCTGAGTTCTTCTCAATGGATTTGCCTCCCTCCTCTTTGCTCCTCCTTCTCTTGGGTACTTTTGGTGGCTCTGTCTTGCTGTGTCACAGCCTAAGGAGCTGTGACAGCACTTGCCCTGCACCTGCGTGCGTGTGTATGAGTGTTGGCATGTGTGTGCACATATGTGTGTGCTTGGGAGGGGAGAGTCAATCCTACAACTGAGATAGCCCAGCAGAGCACTTGACCAGCACCGCTCCTGGGAGCCACTGGGCTTTGGGAGAGGCCATGGGGAACGTGGGTACGGTCATCTGCATGGGCAGGAGTGCCTGGGGTGCACAGGAGGGGGGGTGAGCTGGCAGAGGGTGTCCATGATAAGTGCCACCCATGCTCCCAGCTGGCTGGGGTGAAAGTCCATGCTCCCAGGCAGAAGAAGTTGAGGCTGCCCAATCCCTGGAGGGGTTCAAGGCCAGGTTGGATGGGGTTTTGAGCAACCTGGTCTGGTGGGAGGTGTCCCTGCCCAGGGCAGGGAGATGGAACTAGATGATCTTTAAGGTCCCTTCCAACCCAAACCATTCCATGACTCTATGTGCACCACCAGTAGGGTTGTGCACCCCTACCATGTGCGGCTGCCATGCTGGGGCTGGGACTGGTGCTCATCCCAGAGTGTGGTGTTCCCAAAGCACGAAGGGGTCCACAGCCCACAGAGGTCTGCTGTGATATCTCCTCTCCAGGCTGCTCTCCTGCTCTCCTCATCCCTGAGGACACTTGGGTCAGGGCTGACCCATCTAACTTACCTGTGGCTCCCTCCATCCTCAGTGGTGAGGGGCACACCTGGAAAGAGTGGGGGGCCCTGAGCAACCCCGGCACACCTGGGAGCCTGTGTCTCTCCAGGATCAGGTACAGAGGCACCCTTGTTAGTCCTGCCTTCCTCCACCCTCACAGACCAGCCCATAGCCCCAGGTTCCCCGTGCTCTGCAGGACGTCAGGAGGAGGTCTGCAGGGAGGCACTGAAGGGTTTTTAGAAACACCTCATGTTTCCAGACATGGGAGACCAGGACAATCAATGTTGGATGCTCAGATGTCACGTTTGGCTTGCTAGAAAGCTGGAGACTGAAGATTTTGAAAACACCACATGCTGAGATTTATTTGCTTCTTTCTGATTTTCCGAGCTATTTGGCATGTCGTCGTACCGCTGCAATCAGACGGCCAGAGCTTTGCTCCTCGGAATACAGGACAGCAAGCTGGGTTTCACGCAACCCCATGGCTCCCGCAGCCGCAGCGCGTGAAGCCCATGGCGAGTCCTGTGAGCGGTGAAGTTTGCACGAGCCGCCCAGGTGCTGTGTTTGTCTGTGAATGAATAAATTGGCAGCTGAACTCCGAGCCGGGGGCAAAGCTTTGGAGATGTCCTGCAGAAGTGCAAAGTGGCACTGCATCCCGTGCCACCTGGGCTGGCCGAGAGGCTCCCGGCTTCCCCGGGAGTGCAGGGGGGAAGCTCTGCCATCACAGAGACCCCCAGGGACTCCGGCGGGCTCAGGTGAGAATTGCTGTGTGGCAAAACAGCCCCCAGCCTGCTTTCCCCCTCCCCAGACCCAGGCTGGAGTGGCCTCAAGGCTCTCCAGCTGCAGGGTTGTTACCAGTTACCCCACCACCCCAGCAGCAGCAGCAGGCTTGGCTTGGCAAACCACGATTTGCAAGCAAAAAATGGTATGCGCTGCTGGTTTGGGGTTTTTTTCTTTTATTTTTTTCTGAAGGAACGGTGTGAGGTGCTTTAGCGAGGAGCTGAGGAGTCGCTGATGAGAGCAGGTGTGCAGCAGCGTGAATGGTAGCTCGGGATCCCGGTGCTGCGGGCAGCATTGGGGGGTGGGATTGGAGACACATCTACTATCAATTTTGGATAAAAGAGCTGTGGTGGTTTATAATCTCCTTCTCCTGCAAGGAGTTTGTGTCTCAGATTTGTCTCGGCACATGTGTGCTGTCCCTGCCCTGTTCGTAGTGAGCCCAGGACTGCTTCCGATAGTCCCTTCCTGCCTTGTTCTCCGTGTTTCTTTGGGATGGAGTGAGTGTTTGTCTCCGTGGCTCTCCGTTACTATTACATACTCTATGCTTTTGAAGCTATTCTGTGGTTTGGCTGAGGGCCTCATTTAATATCTGGCTGATCTCCTGGCTCAGAAAGATCATTGCCAGGTCTGTAGGCATGCGGTTCACGCCAGCGTCGTGCTGAGGAGCAGTGTCCTGCGTTGGGATGGGATGTCAGGAATGCTGTGTAGCTGGGTGAAGTCTGAGCTCCCAGGCACCAGGGGAAGATTTGACTGAGTGGCAGAGATGGCTCCCAAACGAGCTCCCAAGGCCTTGGTGGCCTGGGAGGTAGGGATGGGTGCAGGATGCTTAAAGCCAGATGTGGCAAAGCCCTGGGTATCAGCGCTGCCAGGGACCCCCTCTGCCACCCCCCCCAGAGGATGGAGCTGTGCCACAGCCCAGGTCTGCTGAGACTATGCCCAAGTGCCCAGAGGGAGCATCTCAATGGACTCCTGGGACAGGCTGGGTGTGAGGGGTTGTGTGCATTCCTCATGATTTACAGTGACAGTCCCCTTGCTCTGGGCTGCAGTGAGGGGCTCTTCCCAGGGCTGCAGTCACCGGTGCTGCAGGGTTCAGAGAGGGGCTGCCCCACAAGGAGCTGCATGCGTGGTGGGACAGCCACTGTCCCTCCTGCATCCCACATCTCCTTCACCCAGCGGGGCAGGAAAGTCCTTGTGAGTGACTTTGAGGCCCCTACAGCTCCCACTGACTTGTCCTTGTGGGCTCTTGCAGGACGTTAACCCCTGGGGAGCCGGTACGGAGAGACGTGATGCTCATGCAGGGAGTCAGCTGGTGGGAGCTGCCCTGGCCCTGCTCAGAGATGTCTGCAGGGCACGCAGGCCCAGCACAGCTGCCCGCCTGTCCTGTCTGGTTTTATGTCTCAGAAAGAAGGAAATAAGTGACCCAGAATGAGATTTTTAAAGCTGAAGGGCGACCGTGTCAGATGTGGTCCTTTTCAAGGCATGCGTGACATCTGCATCCCGGAGTGACGGCTTTCCCGCGGGAGCTGCTCCAGCTGTACCTGGTGGGTGGCTGTACCCCCATTTCCAAGGGGCAGCATGCCAGGCTGGCTGCCAGCGGGCTGGGGCCACCCGGGCGTCCCACCTCTTGAGAGTGTGGGGCTGCCGTGCTGGGGCTGGGGACCGGTGCTCGTCCCAGGCTGTGCTGCTCCCAAAGCACAAAGGGGTCCGCAGAGGTCTGCGGCGGTACCCCCTCTCCTGGCTGCTCTCCTGGTGTAGGTAATACTCAGATCCTTTTCTGTCACAGAGCCCTGGGCTTTCCTCAGCCTCCCAAACTGGGTCTCCAGTTTGCAGACATGCACGGCTCTCCAGGGGCTGCTGGGGAACTAACAAGGGGGCCCAGGAGCCCTGTGCTGCTGGACCCCGCAACTGGATGTTAGGATCAGCGTCCTGGTAAAATTGGTTTTCCCTGTTTCTTGCCGTACAACAGACTGAAGCAGAGTTTTCTGGATTCCTGGGTTTTGACAGTTGAATTACTCAACCGGACAGGGGCGGTGGCAGAGCTGGGACGTTGGACACCCAGTTGCAGCCCTGAAAAGCAAGTCTGGGGGGTGGTGCTGGGCCTCAGTTTCCCCTCTGGGAGGAGGCGATGGTTGTTCTTAGCTGTTTGCATGAGGCATTGCTGCCAGACAGGCATCCAGAGCCGGGTGCTGCGCTGAGAAGAGTCAACAAGGGACCACCCAAAGTCCTTGATGGAGATGTCTGACCCACAGGCCACTCTGGGAAAAGCTCTCATTTTCCTGTGTCCCCTTCCAGATGGGACCCAGCTGGTGTGACAGAGGGGAACTCCAGCGCTGCTCCTGCTGCAGCCCCCGCTCCCGGAGCCGTGCCGTGCACCAGGGGACACAGAGAGGTTGCAATGGGCCTGTGGGTCTGGCTGGGGATGGTGGCTGCAGCATCTCCCTGCTGGAGAGGTGTGTGCTGCGTATTAGGAAACGGCAAGAACGGGATCAGGCTGCTGAACAGTGACCTGTGGGAGAGAAAGGAAAGCCCAAAGCTCCCTTCAAAGAGCCTCGGGTGCCCAGAGCCTGTTTGCTTGCTGTCAGCGTTAGATTTCTGCTTGGATTTTCCTTTGGAAAGAGTCAGGATTTCAGATTTCATTACTCTGCTTTGGTGAAGAACTGCTCACGCCGCCAGAAGGTTAGGGCACAGGGTTTATCAGCTGGCACCTAATTGTCTGTGGGAAAGGCTGTCCTGACACCCCTCCTCATTTTATCCTTCTCTTTCCCCTCTCAGCACCTGCTGGGACACTCCCCTGCTGCACCAGACCGGAGAGTTAAGATCTAACCTCATGGGGGAAAAACTCAGCACTTTCTGGCAACCTGAGTCCCAAACCAGCTCCCTGGGGACAGGACCAGGCTTTCTTCTCTCTCCCTGGGCTCCTCCCATTACTTGTTTTGGGGGTTTTCCCGGGGCTGTCCAACAAGGGCAGAGCAGCAGGATGCCCCATCTCCCAGCGAGCAGCAGCGCAGCCCAGAGTGGCACCAGGGCAGAGCGAGGTGAGGGGCTGCCCGCCAGCTCCGGCATCACCCAGCTCCGGCAGAAGTTTGGCAGGATGGTAGACACCTGCCTTTGCCAAACGCAGCCTTGCAAGGCTGCGGCGAGACCTGCTTTGGTTTTGGCAAGCACAGCTGCGTGTGTGACCATCACCAGAGTGTTTTTCTGCCCTCTGAGGGATGATGCTTTTTGGGGGGGTGGGGAGGGCGGGGAGGAGGTGACGAGCCCCGGGCATCATCACCTCCACCTCCATCATCTCTCTCTCCCTCTGGGTGTTGCCAACACGTGTTCACAGGCTCCGCACGGGGCGGACTCGCTGCCGCCAGCTCCTGCCAGCCTGGCCGGTGCTGCCGCGCTCGCCTTATGCCCGGGAGCCGGCACGGGGGTGGCTGCCAGCCCTGTCCCCACTGCCACCAGCCCGGCCAGTGGGGCTGGGCGGGATGCCCACCGCGGGGATCCAGCGGATCCAGCGCCTCATCACCTGGCAACGGTCCTTCCGTAGCAACCGCCGAGCCGCCGAGGGGAGCAGGAGGGCTGCGGCCAGTGAGGATGGCGTGTGGGAGGCCCTGGCAGACCCCCCAGGTACGTGTGGCTCTGGCCGGGCGGTGTCTGTTGCCGGGTGCTGGATGGGCCCTGCTGGCATCCTCTGTCTGGCCCCGGGGCGCTGGGGCAGCGAGGTGGCATGTGCCACCTTGGGGTGCGTGGCAGCTCGCCCCAAGGGCACGTGGGCTGGCTGGGAGAGGGGACTGGTATGTGTGGGGGTGCTGGTGCCCAGCCATCACTCAGTCAGGGGAGGGTCGGTATTGGGGGGTCCACTGGTGTCCTCCAGGCATGCCCATGGCCTGGCCAGTCTGCCCAGTGGAGCAGGCACTGGGCTGGTGGAGCCTCCTCTGAGGACATCCTTCCCTCAGCTTTGTCAAGGTCAAACCACCCATCGTACTGACGGGTGGCCTCAGCCCCTGCCCCGGTGGGGTCTTCTCCAGCTGGCCGTCAGCAAGCAAAGCCAGCACCCAGGGACCAGCCCTCACAGCAGCCAGTCAAACCCATGCCCCAGCGCATGGGAGCTCCCTGCCTGGTGCCCACCAAGGCATGTCCCTTCAGGGCTGGTCGACTTTGGCCCACCTTGTTTTTTCAGTTGCATGTGAGTCAGAGAGTGAACATCTCCAGGACTTGCCTCAGTCCTTGCTGTTCCTTTTTTTATTGCCGGCCTATTTTAAGCTGCTTTCCTTTGCACTCAAGGTTGCCCCCCCTTTGCCTCTACCTGTTGATGCAGACCAGTGCACTCCGCTGCCGTAGTGGTGTTCAGCCTTTTGGTGTTGCCCCCTCCTCCCCAAAACCCTCCGCACCATGCCCATGGCTCGGTGCATCTCTTAAGCTGGGAGCAGGGGGCTGGGCACCACCGTCTGGCTGAGGCTCAGGCACGGCGTGTGACGTGGGGATGGTTGGGACATGGCCAGGTAACCCATGGGGAACTTTGTGCCCCTCGGCAGGGCACGAGGCTTACACATGGGACAGAGACCCTTGCTGCTCCTTGCCCTTGGGGATACTATTGCCCTACAGCGTCGCCCCAAAGTAAGTGTAGAAGGTGCCTCTTCTTTAGGTCTGGGGTTCCCACCCTTTCTGCCACTGCCACTCTTTCTCCATCCCTGACAGCACTGTGGGGCACGGGAGTGCTCCCCATGGGGCCACAGGCTCACGCTGCCCCATCTCCTGCCCCAGCCGGATAAATCTGTGCGGGGAGCTGGAGCAAGAGCTGCAGCTTGCACCAACCCAGGCTGCCGATGTGCCTCCGAGGCAGACAGCTCGCCTGCAGTAGTCATCATGACCAGAAATATTGCCATGCTTTTTTTTTTTTTCTTTTGCTTTTTTTTTTTTTTTCTGTAACAGCAAATGGCACTCACACGAACACAGTGTGCAAATCAGGCACTCGGAGAATCAGGGCCAGAGAGTGCAGGTGCCGGAGGAGACAGGAGAAAGCATGGCTGGGGGCGATCCACCCGCAGGAGCAGGGCAGGAGTTAGGATGCAGCAGGTCCCCACAAGCTGGAGGCGGCTCTGGGCACAGATCTGGGGGGAGCAGGGCTGAGCCAGCTCACCCTCCCCTTCTCCCACCCCTGTGCCTCTACCTCCTTACAAGAAAACCCCTGGGAGCCAAGGTGGGCTGACTGAGGATGAAGGGTGTGCACAGGCGGTAAGCAATGTCTAAGCCATCACCCAGTGCTGCTCTGGGGCTGTTGTGTTGGCTCTTGTCGCCACCGTTTCTACCAGGAGGAACCCTGCTCTGACTGCTGATGCTTTGTTCCAGTGTCTGAGGACAATAGGACTTGCCTTTCCCTGGGCCCTGCAGATGCTGGGACATCTGTCAGACACAGCAAGCTCTCAGAGACCTAAAACCTGAGCCCGGGTACACTGTCCACGGGGAGTTTCTCATCAGGGGTTCAGGTGTCAGCCCCAAACAACACGTTTGGTCCCACTCTCCAATCTGGAGATTTCCTACCGCAAAAGTGACTTCCAGGACACCTCAGCTTTCTTCAAGCTCCCTGCCCACCCCAGATGAATAGAGACCTTGTGACTCACTTTGGTTCTGGAACTTTGGGTCAGCTCTGCCCGGAGCAGGGAGAGCAGCCAGCTCAGCTTGGGGAATGCAGCCCACCCGGTAAGTCCAGGGGCTTTCCTCCCCTTTCTCACCCTCTGCCCTCTCCAAGTTGGAGTGGAAGGAGCTAATTTCTGCCACTGCCTCAGGCAAAGGCAAGACAGGGCGCTGAGGTCCCATGCCCATGGGTGTCCTCTCCATAGCTGAACGTTTGCATTCTCCTGGGCAAGGAGAGCTGCAGGCAATTGGATCTGGGGCTGTTGCAGGAAGGACAGCAGAAGAAATAGCAAGGTATCTCTCTGGGCTAGTGGCAGCTGACCTGGAACCTTCGATTAGTGCTTGACTGGTGCGGGGCCCCTTGGAGAAACAGGAACTAATTATACTGGAGTGTGTCTCTGTATGCAGAGGGACCAGAAAAAAACATATCGTTCTAGCAAGTGCATTTGTGTCTATATGAGATGGATCCAGGTCTATCCCAAAAGCACAGCCCGCTCTGTGGCAGGTTTTCTCCAGCCTTACTGAGGGCTGAGTGTCCCAGAACTAGACGTAGCCATCTCCAGAAAAACTCCATGAAGAGACTGTAGATCCTATGCGGATGGACTGTGTCTTTCCAGACCTGTGGGCAGACAAGTGGGAAGAGCCTCTGATCTCTGTTTTTGGCCTTCGTACACTGCTATGTTTAAAAATTTAGCAGCTATAATTTCAGGCACAGCAGGCAAGGCTCTCCATGATGCGACTGGGCTGGTCCAATTGAACTCAACTCTCGAGAAAACAGCAGGACCTTGGCTTGACTTTGGAGATCCCAGATCCCTGGGGATCTCCTGAAATAGTTTGGTTGGAGAAGCCCAGGAGCCAAGAGGCAGAGAACAGGGACCAACACCGGCTGTCGGCAGGTGGCCCGGTCCCCCACCAGCCCCAGTGGCAAACACAGCGCAGTTCCGCAGATGGATCTGCATCGCTTGGCACGGGGGCTTCACTGCAGCCACGTCCCGTCTCACAGCCGGCTGCAAGAAGCACTGAGCACAGGTCACGTTTTGCAGGACCAGGGAGTAGGATCCTGATCTCGAAAAGGATTTAGGGATGAAGGCTGCGGAAGCCTTAAATGCAAAATCCCAGCGAGGCCAATCCTAAGGGAGCTGAGTCAACCTGCAGACCCTGTTGAAAAGAAAGGGGATGCGGCAGCCGGCTATTGATGCATTACTGGGTAAACACTGGAGTAAAGAAAGAGACTTCAGCTAAAGGACACAAGAAATGGTGCAATGTTTGGAGATGTTCAAGCTGGAAGTTCAGACAAAAGCACAAATCGGCACGGTGGGGAGGTGCTGCAGGGAGAGCAGAGCTGTTATTCCTGGGAGCTCCTTACATCTCTCCCCTGCAACGTGTTAACAGGAGCGGGGAGATGGCTCCCTGCCCACACCAGGTCTCACAAAATCACTGCTGAAGCAGCTGCATTTCTTTCTGGGCTCCCTGTTTCAGATGGGACACTAAGAGATTCAGACAGAAGTGGCCTTCCATCGTGGGAATTGAGATACTTGATCTATTTATTATGTTCCAGGCAGGATAAAGGGTGTCATGGTCAAAAATTACAAGAAGCAGCACACAGACAAGACGTTTGGTCCACACGGCTCAGGAGCACTGCAGAGGGCTGTCAGAGGGTGGGGGTTAGGAGGTGAGGCTACACATGGCCATAGCTAGGGGTATGATGGCTTCTTCATATAACATCCTGGCCCAGCCCAGGCTGTGGACTTATTGCAGGTGCAGATGGGTGACATCTTCCAGCCCAGGTCCCACGGGACCAGCTGTGGGAGCAGAAATGGTCACTGTGATCCCACCAGGTCTTCAGACCTTGGGCATGGAGGCCACGTTGTGTTATTGCTTCATGAATTCATAGTACCAAGATGATCATGCTCTAGCAATAAGGAGAGATAATTGCAATTAGAACTACTGTGCTGTAATTAGGATGTTTGATACAAAATGGCAGCAGAAGAGGCAGTGCTGTTGGCATGGGTGGGTTCATTCTTGAAGCCACACATGACAGAAGGGACTAGGAGGACCAGGAGGTTCCCCTCAGTATTTGTCACCTAGGGGGGTGGTGGAGTCTCCTTCTCTGGAGGCATTCAAACCCCGCCTGGACTCATTCCTGTGCAACCTGCTCTGGGTGGACCTGCTTTGGTAGGGGGGTTGGACTAGATGATCTCCAGAGGTCCCTTCCAACCCCATGTGATTCTGTGATTCTGTGAGAGGGCTTAAGGACTTGGCAGGTTCTTCAAGATGTACCAAACACCAGTCTGCCGTAGATGTTGAAGAGGCCTGGCCCATGCTCCTTTGTCCTGTCACCCACTGGTGACTGTCTCCTCTCCCAACCCTTGCCTGGCCTCGGGGACAATGCTGCACCTCTTGTCTGAGCCCAAAGACCTAACACCAGCCACTCTGCCCACAAGGGCTGTGGAGCAGCAGGTCGCCTGGGGTTTGCCAGCCCTGGTACCCACTGGACCAGCCAGCAGCTTGCAAGAATCACAGAATCACAGAACTGTACAGGTTGGAAGGGACCTCTGGAGATCATGTAGTCCCACCCCTTGCCAGAGCAGGGTCACCCAGAGGAGGTTGCACAGGAACGTGTCCAGGAGGGTTTGAATGTCTCCAGAGAAGGAGACTCCCCACACCTCCTCTGGGCAGCCTCTTCCAGGGCTCTGCCACCCTCAAAGGAAGAAGTTTTTCCTCATGTTGAGATGGGATTTCCTGTGTTCCACCTTGTGCCTGTTGCTCCTTGTCCTGTCAAGAAGACAGTGGGACTCCTGCAGCCTTTGCTGACCTGCTCTGCCAGGGTGCATTGGCCAGAGCTGGCTGCCTGTCCCCTGCCAGTCACATACATGGGCACCCGAGCATGGCACTGGGCTCCCCTTCCTTGGCTTGGGCACCACCCGGCCTCTAGCCAGTGGGCAGCCAGCTCCTGAGCTCTCTAGCCCTGACACCATCCCTTCGCCTCGAGCTGCCCCCAGGCATCGCCAACCCCAGGGGTCCCACCTCTGCGGGGGGGGGTGGGGGATGGAGAGCACCTGGGTCTCGGGCAGCCCTCGCCGTCACCGTATGATTGTTGCACCAGGTGGGAGAGCTGTGAGAAGTGGAGTTTTGCAGCTAAAATCTTTTTTTAAGTGGGAAAAAAACTCCACCTTTTGATTTTTAGATCTTCTGGGGAACTCACCTGCCAGACTGAGCAGGTCAAAATCCATTTTTTTTAAAGTCAAAATGCTTTACCTCAAAGCTTTCCTCCAGGATGCCTCAGCAGCAGTGTCAGAGTTTCCTTCCATTTTAGTCTATTTTTATGATACTTATAAAATTTTGTCAAGCTGGAATTGAAAGCTCTTGCTTGAGCTCAAACAAAATTGTTGTGACTTTCCAGGTGGCTTAAAAATATGTTAATTTTAGTGCTGCTCAGCTGAAATTTATTTTTCCTGGTTTCTGGCTGCCCCCTTGACCTCTCCCGCTGCAGGAATTGCTGCTGGGGTGCCAGGTATCCCCTGGGGTGAGCTCCCCGGGTTCCCAGCCAGAAGAGCCCCTGCACCCACTGCGGTGGGTGCCGTCCCGGTGTGCTCCACCAAATACCCGCATCTCTTGGCTTTGGTAACGCATTTTTCCAGGGGACGGGGGAAGTCACTGGAGACAGATAACTCTGAGGATCAGGCACTGCAGACTGGGAGGAGGGAGGGTCTTTTGGTGACAAAGCATCAGCCTTGGCTTAGCCGTGCCCCTCAGCTCTAGGGGACATCGCTCTCATGTGGTCCTGCAGGTCCCCTTCTCACCTGCCTCTTCTTTCAGGGGAGCTGCTGAGCTCCCCACCCTGCAGCACTTGCTTTTGCGTCAGTCTGTCTGTCCATCTGTGCAGACGACGGGGCTCATCTTCTTCCTCCCATTCTGCTCTAGTTTTACTCTCCCTCCTGGATTTCTGCAACACTCCCCGTTCTGCCCTCCACTCCACCTCCTCTGCTTCTGTCCCCCCTCCAACGTGTGAGTACACACTAATTGCCTGGGACACATCCCCTGACTCACAAACCCTGCCATATTCAACAGGAAGAATGGAGTAACTGGCATGACCTGCCTGTTTTGCCTGTCTGGTATCTCCTGGCCCATCTATCCTTTGTGTTTATCAGGCATCTAAAATAAGAGTCATGTTAATATGTCTCTTCCTCCCAGGAGTGTTGGGAGGATTAATTAGTTAATGTTTGTACAGTGCTTTGAAGATAAGTGCCAAGCGGGATGATGAGAGGAGTAGAAATGGATTCTTTCATCTTGTCTCCTTCCTTTTTCCACGTGGGCTGATGCTAACAGCCGACGTGCTCTTCCTTCGCTAGGTCACCTGGTGGGGATAGTGGTACCTCCCATTGCAAACCCGGGTGAGGCGGTAGGGTGTGAGCAGAAATCACCAGTGGAGAATAAATAAAAAAGCAGAGAGAAACAAAAAAGAGACATTGAAGTGATGGAGCGTGTCCAGAGAAGGGCAACAGAGCTGGTGAGGGGTCTGGAGCACAAGTCTTATGAGGAGAGGCTGAGGGAGCTGGGGGTGTTCAGCCTGGAGAAAAG
>JAOXNO010000006.1:1376257-1387702 GCA_028565335.1 Limnodromus scolopaceus
TTAGGTTGACGGTTGGACAAGATGATCTTTAAGGTCCCTTCCAACCTAGAAGATTCTGTGATTCTGTGATTCTGTGTGCCCCAAAATGCCTACTTGCCAGGACGTGTTTGGCTTAGCCTGAGAGGGAGGTGGCAAGTGACTGACTCTCTCGCAGTGTCTATTTGGCAGTGCAGGATTCATTCCCTTCACCCAACGTACTGATATTGCTTGGAACCGGACCTCGTGTCTGATGTTTCACCCTGTTTCCCAGCTCCATAGCTCCCCCAGGGCAGAGGTTGCAGGATTTTAGGCCAGGGCAGAGGTGACACAGCCACCTTGACAGATGTGTGCAGGAGCTGCAATTGGAGAATTCAGTGACTTCTAGGAGAGAGGCACTGGTTTTGTCGCAAGGGACTGATGGGCGATGACTTCCCACCATGCAGAGGCATCCATAGAGCACGTAGGTGGCAGAGGCAGGAGTGCCGTCAGCTGGTGCTGCCCCACGCTGTGTGTCCTGCCCTCAGCCCATCTCCCCCAGGGCAGCTGTAGGGTGTCGGGAGGCTCGTGGCTGAGCAGCAGCACTTCGTCCTGGCTCAAAAAATTCACATGGGAAGAAATAAAGAGGGACTTATGGGGCTGAGACCTGGGAAACGGAGCATGCACCAAAGCAGAGAACTGCTGCTTTGGTTCCTTTTCCCTAACATAAGGACAAAGCACCATGGAAAGTAATCAAGGAGGAATCCTTTTTCCACAAGCAAAATTAACCTGTGGAACTTGCTGCTGTGAGATATCAGAAGCACAAAGCTAAGGAATTTTCAAAAGGGAAAAAAAAAGGCTGAAAGGGATGTGGATAAGGAGAATGTCTCTGCCTACAAGAGGGGAAAGCCAGTCGTTGGGACCTGAAGAAAATGCAATGTCTGGGATACCACCAGCATGGGGCACCTCCAGGAATGCCTTCATCCTGGCAGCAGGCACATCACCCCTCAATGGGCTTGCAAGGTTCTCCCTTGCCTCTGCAGTCTGCTCAGAGCAGCATGGAAGTCGTACTTTCTGGCTCAGGCAGCCTGGGAGGTGAGCTGTGAAGCCAGGGTGGGAGCCACCAGTGAAGGGCACATCTTCTCCAGTTTCAACATGCAAGAAGATGCACAGCTTCAGCAAGGCAGCAGCCCGTTGGGGCTAGACACTACTGGAGTCAGGAATACAGTCATCCTGGGCTGGGGTGACCACCTATTTTACAGCCACCCAACAACCTTAGAAGAGCCAGTGGCTCCTCTGCTGGGTGCTCATCCCTGGTGTGGGCCTGGGATGAGCAGGACTTATGCCACGCTCCGTGCATGAGCCCAGTCCTGCAGCCTCCATGGGAGGAACCTCCTGCCAAAGAACTAAGACACAGCCCCTTCTGGGAACAGTGTTTTCCCAACCCAGCAGATGCAGCAAAAACCCTTCTTGAAAGAGCTGTTTGCTAAGGCAAAAACAATTGGCACACTAATTGGAAGTGACTGATTAAAGGACTGAAAGGGAATTACTCATCTTGTTAAAAGCAGGCACCTGCAGAGCTTTTCTTGCAATGGGAGCGACAGCATCCTCCGTACCGCAGAGAGGACACCGCTGCTCGATGGTGATCGGCGTGGCACGTCCTCTCCCCCAGCCCAGACCTGCAGCCCCCAGCCTGGCGTGTCCCCAGGAGCTGCAGCACATCGATCCGTGGCACAGCAGGGCTGGCAGGTGGCTGTGGGGATGATAGCAGCGTGGCACAGAGCAGCCAGGCTGGGCAAACACAGCACAACCAGCTCCCAGCCCCACCGCACGCAGGGGGTGTGCAGGGACACAGCTCCCCCCTCTATGTGCTGAACCTTCTCCTCTGGCACCAGCGCGGTTCTGCCCTCCCTTGGGTTTGCCACAGACGTGGCTTCCTCTTGTCCATCCCTTGCACAGAGGTGGCCAGTGGCCACATCAGAGTAGGGCTCAGGTGAGAAGCACAAGAACAGGGACCTGCCCCAGGAAGGTCCAAGTGTTTCTGCCTTGGTGACACCCAGTTGGGTGATGCAGATTGTCCCAGATGTCATGCCAGGAGCTTTGCTGGAGGACTCTTTAGGAAGAATTAATTTACTGAGAGAGCGGACAGACACTGGAACAGCCTGCCCAGGGAGGTGGTGGAGTCACCATCCCTGGAGGTATTTAAGAAACGTTTAGAAATGGCACTTCAGGGCATGCTCTGGTGCCCGAGATTATTGGGTCGTGTCTGTGGGTGGTTTTTTGGTTTTGTTTTTGGTGTTTTTTTGTTGGGGTTTTTTTGGTGGTTGGTTTTTTTCTTTTTTTTCTTGTGTGGTTGGACTCGATGATCTCAAAGGTCCCTTCCAACCATGAAGATTCTGTGATTCTGTGACTCACAGTGGGTCACCAGAGCTGCTGAAGGGGCAAGGCTAAGGGCTTCTCAGCAGGAGCTATGCAAGATTTCTGGGGCTTTCTGGCATGAGTGGTTGTGTGGCAGACCTGGTTTAGGGATCTTTTACTGAGATTTTGAGTGGCCATATCAGGTTGTGTCCAGTCCCAGAGGGAGATGCTGCTCTTTATCTCCTGTTACCCTGAGCAGACAAGCAGTGCCAGGGAGGGAGAGCAAGGAACAGTGGCAAGGACAGGTAGTTCAGGTCTTCTCTGCCACAGGAGGACACATCTTCCTCCCACAAGCGTGGTCAGGACATGCAGCAGGAAACCCCTTCAGACCCCACCAGAAACAGGCTCCTCAGTTCTTTGGGTGAGGAGAGCAGTGAGGACAGACACTGCAGAGCTGCAGGCTGGGAACAGGCTGGGCACCAAAGGAGGTGGCTCCAAGCCAGCTCTCTGGTTTTCTCTTTACTCTGTAGCCACATTTCAGTTCTGGCTGCCTGTCCCACCTGCGCAATCAATCCCTGTGACCTCTGGCTTTGTGTGATTGGCCTAAGGTTAAAATAAGAGCCAGCAGAGACAGTGAGCACATGCCTATCCATGGCTGAATTACAACTGTAGGCACAGGAGAATCTGCTCTTCTTCGGCTTTGGGTCAACGTGCTTCCATCCTTTTCCACAGTCTTGGAAAACACCTTCTTAGAAAACCTCTCCCAGATGCACAGCTACCCCTGCAGCCCGTGTCCTGCCCCTGGCTCAAGCCTGGTCCTGCTGCACTGGTGCAGATCAGCTTCTCAGCCTGGTCCATCAGCAGGAGGCTGGAGGCAGATGTGTGTATCCTGTGCCCAGTGTAACTGCTGGCAGCGTTCACACCTTCCCTCCAGGTCAGTAGCTTGGAAGCAACATGGAGTTTCTTGGAAGAGGTGACAGAGTACGACCAGTCTTGTTCTCCCATTGTGCCAGACACTCTCTCCCCTGGCCTCAGCTCAGGCTTTAGGGGAAGAAAAAGCCTGCAGGAAGGGTGGAAACTATTGTGGGAAAGCATTCACCACATGAGAAATGCTGAGAGTGTCCCACTGATACTGAGATGCTGACTGAAGGGTGGACAGGTCAGCAGCAGTCATCCAGGGCAGTTGCCTGTATGTGGCCCATGCCAAGTTCCTCAGAGAGAGCCAACAGGCTGGGCAAGAGCAGCTCCCCGAGCTGAGCTGTGCCTGCATCCATGCATTTCCCAGCCCTTCACAGACTTTCTCCTGTGCTGCTGGCTGCATCCCAAAGGCATCTCTCTCCCTACAACTCCCTGAAAGGAGGGTGTAGCGAGGCGGGAGTCTGTCTCTTCTCCCAAGAAATGGCCTCAAGTTGTGCCAGGTGAGGTTTAGATTAGATATTAGGAAACGTTTCTTCACCAAAGGGGTTATCAAATATTGGAATAGGCTGCCCAGGGAAATGGTTGAGTTGCCATCCCTGGAGATATTTAAGAGTTGGGTAGACATGGTGCTGAGGAACGTGGTTTAGTGGAGGTTTTGGCAGTGTTAGGTTAATGGTTGGACTCGATGATCTTAAAGGTCCCTTCTAACCATAACAATTCTATGATTTTATGATTCAAAGCAGAGAGGCCACTCTAGGACCAACAAACAGGGGGATCCCAGACCTCTTCACAACACCTCCCTGGAGCAGGGGAGTTCCCTGCTGCCTTTCCTGGCCCAACAGAGAATTTGGCATTTGCCCCCTTCTATCCATCGGACTGAGTGGTACTGGGGTGACTTGTCCATCTGATGCTGTGGTAGTCCCAGTGCTATTTTTAAGGAAAAAAAAAAAAAAAGCCATAAATCTGATCTGTCTCCTGGAAGACATAAGCATGAAGTTAGGAACTCTGAATATGTGCAAATGTCCCATTTATCACAGTGCTCCAAACCAGAAGAAGTCACTTTTGGAAAGGTAATGGCAACCGAGGAAGAAATCTCTGAGTTTGTTTATCCTTCAGGTCTCAGAACTGTGTTTGAACTAAACATCTTGGGAAAAACCTCCCAGATGACTCGAACATTTGTCCATGTTCATGGGAGAATGTCCATGTCCATGTCCCATGTCCATGATGGAGAATGTATCACTATGCTCAATGGAGTCCTTTTAACGGCCAATTGCTCTTTGTTGTTAAAGATAAAACCTTTCTTTGCTTGTGGTCCAGACTGAACCATCATCTTCAGGTGCCTGTCCCTGGATGCACGTGGAGTCCTGACTGAAGAACCCTCTGTTGTCAGCCCTAGACTAGTGAAGTTAAAGACTAGTTAAAGACTAGTGATCTGCGGTTAAGTTGCTTGTGTTCCCGGTGTCTCCCAGTGTGAGCCACGTCGTGCAGTCCTTGTGGCTCTTCTCTAAACCATCTCCAGGTTATCAATGTACTCCCAGATACCGAGCTGCCAGAAAAGGACCCTCTTTTCTAGTAAGATGCTGTCCGTGCCACACACAGGCCCTGCTTCTACTGCAGTGTCCTTCACCGGTCGAGGCAGAGTCTCATTTTAATCATAATTTTGTACAGAAGTCTTATGTCCAGCTGTTTAGTGACCATGTCTCTCACGTCCATCTTGGGGTCATACTAGGATACAGCAGAAGTCACAGCACAAGTCTCGTGCTTACGTTCCTCACAACAAGGCAACCTCTTCTCCATGCACGTCACAAAGACGCTTGCAGAGCAGGCTGCCAGGCTCGGCAGGGTGAGCTGGTGGATTGTGGAAGGCCCCATACATTCTCCATCTTCCACTTCCTCTGCAAGGACACAGATCTGTAAGCTTTGCAGGTAGATATGACTCAAAAAGCTGACCTTGCCTGCCATGACATTCAGTGTCCCTCTTTGTGTCCCCGTTCTTCCCTAAAGGTGTTGATTTTAACATTTGCTGATTTTAACACTCCAATTACGTGACGCTCTTAGCCAGACTTTGGGAGCACAACTAGGTCGAATTCGTGTCCATACGTGAGCAGAGTGCATTATCCAGGCTCCCTGGCATCGGTGTGAAGGCAATTAAAGAACTTCTTCTCTTCAAGTCCCTTGCTGTCTGGACCAATTTTATTCTCAACATCACGATGTCACACTAATGAAGTCTCCTCAGTCCCTCCTACTTGCCCTTCTTCTTCCTTGTTTCATATCCTACTGGGTCTGTCCCACACCCTCCTTGCTCCCCATGCCCTCAGAGGAAGGTCTTCCATCAGGAACAGCATCTTATGGACCACTGCACCACACCGGACCCTGCCAGCTCACACCCTCATGCTGCCAACAGGGCACTTCCACAGGAACCCTCTTCTTGCAGAGGCCACAGATGCCCCAGCAGGGCCTCCATCATGCCCTGCCCCGCCCTCTGCACGCCCAGGAGCTCCCTCCTGTGAGGTGCATCGTTAGTGCAGATTAGTGAATCCCTCCTCAGCAATTGCAGGCTTCGCATCCTTGTGGACACCCAGTGCATCTGGGGAGGGAACGTGCCGCCCCACTGGTCAGCGGGATACAGCAGTAAGACCATCTGTCTTCCCTGTGGGCATGATTATCTCACTGTGAGGACCAGGATCATTTCTCCTCCACCCAGCTCCATCTCCCATTCCTCCTCTGGGAACCTCAGAGCTGATTTCTGCTGTTCCCATGCTAAGAATTGGTAACCTCCACCCACAGGGAATTACGTCCCCTCCTCTTCTCCCTGGTGCTGCTGGCCTGCCCGAGCCTCAGCCTCTAGTCAGGCAGAGGAGACCCTGGTTGTCTGTGTGTTTATTTGGTCAACTAATGAACCAAAATTTAATATAACATCTTACCAGAAGGGATGGTGGTATTCCTTTAAATGAAACAGATTTCAATCGTTCAAACCCATTCTCTCTGAAGCCTTTCTCCTTCATGTACTCGCAAGCTCCAAGGCTTATGTCCAGGAGGTCTTGCCAGGTTCACCTGTACATAAAATTAAACAAGAGGAGCACTGCTGTTGGGTGTCCACTATGTCTCTGAGGTTCCTCTTGATTGACAATGATACGGGGTTTGGATCAGTCTTTTACACCCTCTAGGAGTCACGATGGGTGGATCTTTTGTGTTGGCTTCTTGCTTACTGCAACTCCCATAAATCTTAGGCAAGATTAGTGTGCATTGTCCTTGTGTTCAGGGTGCCTTCCTGTTGGGAGTACAGGAAGAGGAACAGCACGTGCAATGGGTTGTAACCTTGCCTCCCTCCTCCCATGACCCAGACAGAACTCTTCTGCTGACGAGTCATCTGCACGGGGACCTTTGCAACGCGCCAGCCTTCTGGGCTCGGAGAGAGGAACACGTTCCTCAAGGTTCAGCAGGACTTTGCCACTCTTCCCACCTTTGCTTGATGGTTTCCTCTGGTGCTTTCGCACACATATCTTCCCATTCATACCTCCTTCAGGATAATCTTAATACTGGCTACAAATCTCTTCACTTATGAACAGCCATATCTCATCTGTGCTCTCCACTCTCTCCACGGTGTACTTTATTCCCTTCTTGAATGTGAGGCAGTGATAGCTCTCAAATCAGGCCCCAAGCATCCTTCACACAGAATCTCATTCTTTCGGGGAGGCCCAAAGGAGCTAAATGTATTTGTTTTATCCAGAAAAATGGTTATGAGATTTAGAGGTACAAGAACACACATATATTTATTTTCATTATTTCTGTTGCTGGATTTGCACAGAATGATGCTATGGCCTATTTCATAAAGGAGAGCAGACCAGAGGTTTATAATGACTATACCTGAACTTACACTCTGTAAATCTATGTATTAGAAGGCACTCGAGGTAGGGGATGATGGCAGGACGAGGGGAAAACTGCATTCAGTAGGGCTTTGCCATCGCTGGGAGCCTGCACGTCTGGCTGTGCTCCATGTCCTGCTGCCCCTGTGCTGGACCTGCTCACCCCCTCCATCCCTGGGGACGTCCCTCCTGTGCCCGCAGGATCTTCACTCAGGCTCACAGCCTTTCTGTCGTAACAGAGCTCTGGGGCTGGCTGTGAAACTGAGAAGCCCAGGGAGACCACTGTGCTGGTTCCCTGACACAAGGGCTTCATTTCTTCTCAGGTTTAGCAAGAAGCAGACACGGGCAGTTTGCTGAGGCTCTTTCAAGTTTGGAAGAGAAGCAGAAAGTCCCTGCAGTGGGAGGTGAGGGACCAGCCAGGAAGGGACCTCCCTTTCTCACACAGCCCCAGCCCAAAATGTTGCTTTTTGAGCCTGTAACATTTTACGGTATCTTCACTAAAACCAAAAGCCAGCATCATATGCACCTTCCCAGGAACGCCCACTATGAGTGCTCTGCTTGCCTTGCTCTGCTCAGGTTATGGCCACACCAGTGTGGGCCAGAGGTGGCTGGCTGGAAGGGAAAGACCACCCTGGGCTTCGCTTCATGCTGCCAGGCGAGCAGGCTGTGCCTTCACTGCTCAGTCACGACTGAAACCCTCATCGACTTCCTCTGGAGACCCCAGCAGGCAGTCGGATCCTTTACTCAGAGTTGCCTCTTTCCATCACTTAGCTGCAGCCATCTCTGAGGTGGCAATACCAGGGATCATGAACGATATAGATCTAGCTCTTCAAGGCCTTCTGCAGCAACTCTTCAAGTCCAACAGAACCACATGGGCTACAGAAAGCCAGGCTGTGGCCCTCCTCTCCTAGACCAAGGCTTGGAGGAACAATAAGCACAAGCTGATTCTCCAGGGAGGTTTGGCTGCAGAGCACCTGAGGCCCTAGTTCACCAAAAGTGTCTTGAATCATGCTGGGAAAGGACATCAGCTCAGCAGCAGGACAACAGCACACAGACCACCCTGGAAGGACCCTTGGCTGCTTCCACCAGCATCCTGTGCCTTCATTTCTTGGAAGCTGATGGATGCCAGCTTGCCCCCTGCTCCTCACCGTTCCTCAAGATCTGCAGTTCATTTGCCTGAGGTTACACCACCTCTCGTAGCAGTGTGTGTCCTTCCACATGTCGTCCTCAGTCCCAGCCCCTCCACACTCCAGCCGTGACGTGACCAAGCGGCTCCTGAGAGTGGGAGAAAGAGGGGGATGGTGGAGGTGGATCGCTGGTAGTTAACGTAAAGTAATTGTGCTGGTGGCACAATTGTTCATTTGCATTTCCTTGGGGCGTTGATGCTGATATTAATTAAAGGTAATTATAGCACTGCTTTCTCAGTGCAACAGTAGCATGCAAAGACAAAAACAGTATTACAGACAAAAATGTTCTTCCTCCAGAGCTTCAATGGCATCTTTTATTTTGAGAAATCTGCTGGGTGAGTGGAGGCCTGGAGCCCAGGCACTGCTCCTCCCACGCATCAGAGTCACTCTGCCAAGGGGTCCCAGGACCACCACCGTTCCTAGAGGTACTCCAGGGTACCCTGAGAGTGGTCCCAGGATCGGCACCATGCCTAGAGGTACTCCAAGGTACCCTGAGAGTGCTAGTGACACAGACATGACGGGTGATGGTAGTACTGAACAGATACTTCCAGCGCAAGTAGCTACTGGTGGTGACACAGGATGCTGGGCGCTAGCGTTGGATACTTGTGGACCCAGGAGGGGTGATGGGTGCATTGCTAACAGACGCTGCTGCCTTTCACAATGGACATCAGTGGCTCCAGTGGTACATGGTGTTACCTTCGTACGGGTACTGGTGGCATTAGAGCAGGAGAGCCATAGCTTTGCTGCTGGCTGATGGGTGCTGATGCTTGGATGGCTGTAGGTAGCACTACCCACGGATACTGGCTGTGCTAATGGCTATTGCAGACTCCACATGTCTGCATTACTTGCCCGAACCTAACTCAGGTCACTAGCAGCCAGGATTCACTTTCCATATGGAGAGAGCCATGAAAGGGCTGGATAGTGTCAATGCAATTACCTCTGCATGGTCACCTGCAGCACCCAGACCCGTCAAACCTAGTCTTATCCATTCACACAGTGCTACAGTTAGTGCTGGGAGCAGTGGCCTTTTGGCAGCAACCTGCAACCTCATGGAGGTCTCTGTGCTCAGGAATGTCTGAGTTTGGGATGTGGAACTGTCCCTTGTCTTCAAGAACTGATGCCTCCAACACAGAGGCCTCCTTGGGTAGGTGGAAGCATGTTTGCTGTACCTCCTGGATGGAGCGCCTGTCTCAGGTTTTCACAGCTGAGTACACATCAGCTGCAAGAAACTCTAAAAATGAGTGTTTTGGTGTGGAAGACAGGGGGGCTCTGGGGACAGAAGTGACTGCCCTGTCTAAACAAGGGCTGTCTCCTGCTTTCCCAGGGCGTATGCCTTTCCGTTACCCATTTCCTCTGCATTGTTGTTCAAGTGGTACAGAGCTAGTGGGAAGGTGAAGAGTTTTTTAGGATTTAGGAGGGGCAGTCTTCTGATCTTTCCTGGCTTTCCATTCTTCCATCTATTGGGATGTCCGCCGTGAGAGTCTCCGAATGCCTCTTGAACACCCCTTATTCTCTACCTGTGCTGTATCCATCCATCTATCCAGTTTTTGCCTCCTTGGGACAGGTTATAAGGAGGGCTGTTGAGCACGTTTGGAAGGAACTCTGTGCAACCCTGGCACACATTGCACTTGGCGTGTCTGTAAAGCCCCCCTGAGGCATGAGTTAAGCTGGGGGGAAAACCCCTCTTGCTGGCTGGTGGCAGGGTGAAAGCAGGATCCCATGGGCACTGCAGCGCCCACCTCTCCTTTCTGGGGACAAAGTGATACTGTCTTATCACTGGTTTGGTCTTCTTCTGCTTCACCAGAGAGGGAGTCAAACCCACCACTCAGATCCAACTTTCCTAGAAAAATTGCTGAGGTTTGTATCCTTGTCCCAGCCTTCCATACATCCTCCCAGTCAAGAAACTGGGGTGTGCCTATTTTAAAGCCCCCTTGAGCTCTGTCAGGCCTTCTCAAGACCCAGATGGCCTCTCCTGCTCAATTAGGAATGAAAAAAACCACCAACATAGGAAGGCTGACTCCTCACTTCCCATCCCTGGCTTATCAGCAGCAAAATGGCTTCAATGGCTTCAAGGTGCAACAGGGTAGGTTTAGACTGGACATCAGGAAACAATTCTTCACAGAAAGAATGGTCAGAGACTGGAATAGGCTGCCCCGGGAGGTGGGTGAGTCACCATCCCTGAATGTGTTGAAGAGTCGTTTAGATGTGGAGTTGGGGGATATGGTGTAGGGGAGAACTTTGTAGAGTAGGGTTGACGGTTGGACTCGACGATCCCAAGGGTCTTTTCCAACCCGAATGATTCTATGATTCTACGAAAAGGCTGAATTCCCCAGATTGCCCCAGCACTGTGCCTGCATCTTCTCAGTGCAGAAGAGAGAGCGTGGATACACGCAAGGCTTCCTTGGACGTTAATTGATGTAAACCCCAGATAATACTTAATCTCACTGATAAAATAATTCAGGCTGTGTTCTGTGTTGTGATGCGTAGGTTTTTGAGGACATTAAGAAACATTGCAGGGGCAGGGTGTGGGGGGGTGTCCCCATATTATTTACTTTACTTTTCATCCAGGGAGCATTTTTTTCAGTTGTTTACAGTGTAGCTAGTGGTGAGTGATAATGAAGAAAGAAGTACAATGCTTTAGCTGCAGTACAGTAGCACCTAGTGACCAGATGGAAGAGATTTACAGTGTGAGCTGCCCAAACAGGAGTTTAATGAGCAGCACTGGGAGGTGAGAGCAAGACGCAGATTTTGGCAGGTGTATAGCTAGGACACACCAAAGGTACCTGGCTGCCATCTGCCACCCCAGCCAGGGGGTTGTCCCCAGGACTGTCCTTCCTGCCTTAGCAGACTCTGTTCTCCCACGGCAAAGCGAGCAGCCCAGAAGATGAAGCACAGAGGGCTACGGAATCACCCCTGCTCAGGGCAGTAAGCTCCTAGCATGTCCAAAAAATGAAAATACAGCCACAGGTAGCAAGGGAGATCCTTGGGGAATTATTTCATGGCAAAGAAACAAGGGAAAGAAAATCAAAGAGCACTTTCCCATGAAGGGGCACACCCCAGCTCTGCCCCCGAGCAAGTAACCCAGGCCAAAAAGGCCAACAGCATCCTGGCCTGTATCAAGAACAGTGTGGTGAGTAGGACCCGGGAGGTGATCATCCCCC
>JAOXNO010000006.1:1387802-1423962 GCA_028565335.1 Limnodromus scolopaceus
CTGGAGGTATTCAAGAGACGAGTCGACATGGTGCTCGGGGATATGGATTAGTGTTGGGTGGTGTTTTGTGTGGCGTGGTGATTTTTGTTGTGGGTTTTTTTGTTGGTGGTTTTTTTTTTTTTTTTTCCCATTGGTTGGACTAGATAATCTTAAAAGGTCCCTTCCAACCTAGGTGATTCTGTGATTCTGTGATTTTGTGTGTTCTCCTCCCCACGTAGCTGATTTCCAGTCTGTCCTTTCAGTCCACATGCAACACAGAGGGACACGGGACCCACTTCTGCATCTTCCCACCCTCCCATGGATATTGCCTCTGCCTCTTTACATGGGATGCTTTTCCTTGTGCCTTTGCTAGGACTTAAGGAAGACAACCTGGATGTCAATCATCAGACTTGTGTGTTTACAGCATCAGGGTTATGGCCTGGGACGCTTGGCAGGAAGACACCACTCTGCACTTTGTGACCTGAGGACATTTTCTCTTTTCTCTCTGCCTGACAGGTCTTCACGAGGGACAGCTCTGGAGCCCAGAAGGACACAAGGTGCACAGGATGCTGAATCTGGCCTAGTCCCCAAGCCCAGCAAGCTGTGAGAGGTACGATATGGCCCAGGGATAACTTTGGGACTCTTCAGAAACAGCCTAGGGTGAGGGGGAGACGGGATGGACAGACGCGGCTGTGAGCTCATGGCGTGAGGGTCAGGAGGGAGAAGGGGGCTGGGAAGGGGAGCTGGAGAGGGTGTTTCAATGACAACCCTCCCTCCACCTAGTAGTGGATCCTGCAACACGCCCATCACTAAAATAAAGTTATGAAATCTAATACCCATTGCTATAGTAACGTCACGCCTCCGCGCCGACCTAGTTTGAGACAAAGGAAGTGTTCCCACAGCTTTGAGCACACAGGAGGCTGCAGACACGTCTCGGTCTGTTCTCTGGAAAGAATGGCAGAGGGAGCTGCTGGCTTTTCCCCACCTGATTCCCCTTGCCCCAGAACCCTCAGGCAACATGAGTTGCTGTCTCTCAGGCACTGAGCATCTCCATCCTGCATCCCAAAAGCAGGCAGGGTCCCACCTAGCTTCATCTGGACCCCTCTAGCTTCATCTGGACCCCCCCTATCTTCATCTGGACATTTAGGCAACAGAAACATCTGCCCTGGAGCAAAGCAACATCCTTGCAAAGCTCCAGAGACCTGGCGGGGCAGCAGTAACGGCCATCACCATTCAGAGCATCCTGTCACTACTGCGCCACCAACATCTAGGGCAAGGAGCCCGTCCCTGCCCTCCCAGCTCCTCCTCCTCATCTACTCAGCCCTCCGTACCGCCGGTCCTGGGGCTGCTGCTCACTCTGGTAGCACCGTGGAGGATCCGGGTGGCGCTTTGGGGCAGGGTGGTAGCACAGAAAGCCAAGCAGAGTGGCCTTCTTCTGTGTCACAAGTTCTCAGTGCAAGTCTGGACAACCTCCATCCCTGGGAGTCACAGCACAAGCAAGGTTGAGGGCAGTCATGTTAAATGCTTTCCATCCTCTGCTTGCTCCATGGAGGGCTTTGCAAACACACACACCCCGCTCCAGGCCTCTTGAACACCACTGACCAGAACAGATGAGTTTTGGTCCCTAATGGTCTCATTAGCTGCTCTTCCAGACAAGCTGGAACATGCACCATGTTGTCACCAGCATGCGTCCCGAGTGCCCAGTATGAGCAGAGACTGCAGCTAGCTTTCAAAAGACGATGACACCTGCTCTTTGCCCTGGTCCTTCCACTCCATCTCATCAGCTCTCCTGCTTTCTTCCTGAAAGCTCTCCCTTTCTTACCTTGCCTTCATTTTTCTCATCTGACCTACTTAATACTTTGTGTTTCCTTCTTCAGAGCAGATCCCATCTTCTGGAGAACTTGGAGAAACTTCTATTTAGGGACAAATAGGTTGTAAAGTTTCTGGGGTTTTGTTCCCTTGAGAGATGATTACATTACCAGTGACATTTGCATGAAAATAAGTTCATCTGCTCCTCCAGCTTAGTCAACACCTGCAGTCAAAAATCTTTGCCATATTGCAGCCATTGATTTTCACAGCATCTGGTTGTGCTAGTAGAGAAAAAAAAAATAGTATCTAGAGCATATGAGGAAGAAAAATTATTCTTTGTCTGTTTTGGGGTTGCTCCAGTCAGATCCTGTCCTTCCCCATCACCCAGTGGACATCAGCTGGCAGTTCCAGCAGAGATATCTCTTTGCCTGAAGAGCAAGCAGGAGACCACTGGTGTGCACTGGGGCTCGGCTCCCGGGGCGGCAGGGCACTATTCAGCTTCCATGAGGCCTTGGGACCTGGGTGCAGATTCCTCACTAAAAAGGCACAAGCCACTTATTCACAGGTGAAGAGAGATGTGAGGAGATCCTTCCACCGGTGACATGGGACTCAGTAGGGTTGAGAAATCAGTGCCGCGCACTTTCTTGAGCTCATCCACCAACGTCGCCTACACTGGGATTTGCTTCATCTGGCGTTAGCTGCCTGAAAGATGGATTTGGAGATGAGCTGGGTGAGCCTGTTGGGACACCTTTAGACAGCTTGACCCTCGTAAAGCAACTCCCCATCTCCTGAGGAGGTACCCCAGGCAGATGAGACACATCGCTGGAAGCCACTGTCTCCCCTCTGTTGCTGTACAGAGAGTGAGGGGCAAAGGGCGGCTGTGGCCTGGTTCTCCTGGTGATGCTGTCACACGTCTCAGGGGGAAAGTCCAGGTGGCCTTAACCCCATGGGTACTCCTCAAGAGACCTGGCTTAAGCTCTTCTCAGAAGCCCAGGACTGCTTCTTGGACCTCGCTACCTGCTCTGCCCCTGGGACAGAGCTCCCCAGCAGCAGAGGGAAACTTGCCCCAGAGGAGCGAGCGGCAGAAGGAGGCTGGAGGAAGGTCTGTTGTATAATGAATTGTTCTAAGTAGAAGCCGGCTATTTTTATCCCCTGCGATTAGATTCTGAACTCTTTGAATCATCATTAATGCAACGCCCTGGAAGCCGGCGGCCCCCCTCGCTGAATGCCACATGAAGTGTTCCTGCTAATTCAGGGAACATTTGAATTCATGCGTGTAGGCAGACCCACGTCACCTACACCACAGCATACAATTTTTTAAGCTCCTTGCGGCAGGGTGAGGGGAGTCATTTTTCTTCTGCAGGTTGCGAATCATTTATTCCTTATCTAGCTAGTTATTAGCATGCTGCTAGGTTTCTATATATAAAAGCCACCCATGTGTTTGCAGCCAGCTTGGATGGCTGGGCTGAGGTTTATGTGGGAGATTATGGTACGTGGAGACCTGGAAGAGCTGATCAGCAGAAGGCAGGACTAGGTGGTTCCAGAGGGTGCCCGCAGCCCTGTCAGGATAGGGGTTTCTTCCTTCTGGAGGACTTGAACCCTGAGCAATCCCATTTTACAGGTTATTTCTTCTCCTGATGCTTCTACCTGCCTCTCCTGAGCAGCACCTGAACAGCCTCCTGGTCCTTCCTGGCCAGCCCTGCCTCAGTAGCACTTGTCCCTCCCCAACCAGACCTGTTCAGGTCAACCCTGCTTTGAAGGTTGTGATCTCAGGAGATGCCTTCCAACCTAAACAAATGATTGTTATACAAATGCCACCTTCCTGAAGCCTGGCAAGAGGGTCTGTGGCTTCTTGCTGGCAGCACCTGGAGCAAGGTCTGGTGCCTGGTGTTTTGCACAGCTGTGGTGATTCTGTGGTGCATTATGTTCTTTAGATGGGACACGACAGAGGTTAGGATGAGAGAGACGAGCTCTCCCAGGAGGTGATAAGTTCCTCCCTCCAGTGAATGAGGACGAAGGCCCCTGGGCTGCCATGCAGCGTGGGGGCAGTAGCATTGATGTTTCCACAGGGAACAAACTTAGAAGCTGTTGGAAAGCTCTGGTGGTGGGAATAGCAGGAAATCCATGGCTAAGCTGTGAGGGGGAGGCGGGGAGGGAAGAAAGGGAAGGGGGGAATGTTGCTTTGGGTTCTTCAGGTGCCTGTTTCTGCATCAAGGCACTGCTCGGTCAGGGCTGTGTTTGCAGAGGAGCGTGGCCGGGGAGAGAGAGGACACGGACACCTTGCATGGAAGGTGTTTACAAGGGCACTGTAAAAAAAGGGGGGGAGGCAGCACAGAGCCTGCACCCACAGTGGCCATGGGAGGTGCGATGCAGCCACCAGGCCAGCCCTTGCGGCTCCCCAGTTTCTTCAGAAGCAGAAGCACCCACCCTTGGACCGCAGTCCCTCGCGCCGTGAGAGCTGCAGAGGTAGGTCTGACCTCCCTCTTGGCCGCCTCAGCGCGTTTCAGGGCAAGCCTGGCCCCCGTAGCTGGGTCTCCACCGTGCACACCACCGGCAGCAGCACAGGAACACACACACACCATCCACAGCCACACAGACGTGTGTTTGCCTTCGTGCCACAGTCCCAACACGCAGGCAGAAGGAAGGGAAATCCAGGTGAACATCAGGGTGAACATGGGGGTGCTCTCGGAGCTCCCTGTGCCCTCTCAGGAGAAGGCATCTCGTGAGAAGGATCGAGCCCTGCCCAGTGACCCCCAGCACCGGCTGCCACCGCCACACATCGGGCTTGTAAACACCAGCAAATGGCAAAGAGAAATCCTGGAAAAGGCCTGGGGCAGGAGACAGCAAGGCGAGGCGAGGCTGGCAGGGTAAGGGACCGCATCTCCTCCTCCTGTTCCCTCCTCGCCAAGAGAGGGCACAGGATTTGTCCTTTCCTCTGCCCTGTCTTCTCCATAAGTATAAGCTGTTTTAAGGTGGGTTTGCAGAACTTAAGTTGGGAATTTGACCCGCGGGAACCCAGATTCATGAGCAAAAAAGAGTAGTTTCTCCTGGAAACACACCTCCACCCCAAAAGTCAACAAGGAGGCATGGTGGGCAGTGGTTTGCCCAAGTCCCTTGTGGTGCAGAGCCCCAGTGCAGAAGCTGGTCAAAGCCAGTGGTCCCCAACATGGTTGGCTTGCAGGAGGTGCTCTGCCCTCTCACAAGCACAGGGGCCTCCCAGGCTTTATTCTTTTATGTGCTGAGGCTCCAGCCTGTTCAGAGCAGGCAAGGAGCAGCCCCTGTGGAGCGGTGGTCCTCTGGCTGCTGCCCTCACCACCTCACAGCGACAGGGGAGGACTAACTGTGGGGGGATGGGGACAGACCCATGGCCAGTGTCTTCTGGGCAGCCATCCTCTCGAGGACACAGTGCATAGCCTGGCGGAGCACCTCCATGGGGACATGGAGCTAGTCCTCAAAGGTGGAAAGGAGGAAGGACATCCGTTCTCCATGGTTCTGCAGGGTGGACAGGACAAGATATCACCAGAGAGATCCTGGATGGGCAGTAGATAGGATTGCAAAGACAGACAGACAGACATCTCCAGGACAGCTCAGTGGACTTCTGCCCTGGTGCTGTCCTAGGTGACATTTTGATGGACTTCTCGCCCACGCTTTCTGCCAGGGGTTACAAACCATAATTTCAAGGACTCGCCAAACAGTGCCTGGCTGGGCGACGGTCTGGATGGGCAGCCATAAGCTGGGCAGGCACGTGAGAGTGAGGACAGGACAGACAGCCAGGAAATCACTGCTTTGCTAGTATCTGCACTGCATTGCAGATATCTCCTCCTCTCCATCCAGCTCCTTTCGGTTGCTTCCTGCTCTGCCCAGAGTTCGGGCCAGCCTAATCTCTTTGCTGTTAAAGAGAGACAGAAAAGCAAATACTTGCAGTCATTGAAGTATCTCTTACAACAAGGGAAGCTTTTCAGCTCACAAAGAAGCCGTGATTCAGTCTTTCTGAAGTGGAGTGAACCATCTCCCACCGGCTTGGGCAGCCCCCAGCCCGGCCCCATCTCCCACGCACAGCAGCTGTGGGTCCCACAGGAGGGAGATGTCGGCAGCGCTGAGCCGGGGGAGGAGAGGAGATCCTGCTGAGCAGGAAGCTCCTTCGGGCAAGGCTGTCGTCTCCTGCCTGGTTTGGGGTTTCGCACACCGCTGGGTGTCTGGAGCTGCAGATGTGTGTTGCAGGAGGTGCTGCTCCGAGTGAAGTCAGTGCAGCCCCAGCGCTGCTGTGAGCCGTGCCCGAGAGCTGGCTCCAGCTGGGGTTCAGAGTGGTTGGAACACACAAAACTGCCGTAAATCAGGCCAGGTCATCCGCTGCATCTCAGAGCATCTCTGAGCATCAGCAATGCCACTGGGAAGAGGAAGGGCAATCCCGAAAAATCACAAGGAAGGTAATGGGGCCACGCAGCAAAACCAGCCCGTTCCCCTGCTCTGAGGGACGCATCCTCCCCACGCCCTGGCAGCCCCTGCTGTCACCATCTGCTAACCAGGGTCTTCTTCCGCCGACTACTCTGGGAGCCCCCCCTGTGTTTGAGGGCTGTCCACCCCCTCACCGTGGCGCCTGATGGGGGGACACACCAGGCATCTGTCCTGGGAGACAGCACTTGCCCAGTTTGTGAGCTGCAGGATCATGGATTTGGGAGATTTAATCTCAAGCTTTTTCATCCTTCCAAATTAAAAAGATGGCAGGGAAGAAGCTTGTTGAGTTTTTTCCCTTCCCTGACTCCATGTCTCAAGAAAGTGCCAATGACCGCAGAGAGCAATTGAAATGCAATGAAAACAGTTTAATCCGTCTTAAAGGGAAACTGGCTCACAGAGGATGCAGCAAACACAGGGTGGTGGGCACCAGGGACGGGGGAGCCCTGACAGCCCCACCAGCCCTGACCTAACACGTGCCCAGCAGCCAGGCTGGTGCCCCATGCTGTGGCTGCCCATCAAGTGAAGGGATGTCCAGGTATTATGGTTTGAAGAACCCACAACGATTTACTGTCATTTAGATAATTATTCTATCACTCAATGACCCCTCCCCACCCAGGAAGGGGAATTGGGGAAAAACAGGGAAACCTGAGGGTTGAAATATAAAGAGATTTAATAGAATAAGACTAAACAATTAACATTAATAATATTAATTATTAATTAACATTATTATTATACTAACTAAAGACCCAGTATTGATCCCGATACCAATATAAAATACCCAAGGACTATCCCCAGCCCATTCCCCAGCAGAAGCCGTGCACTCCCAGCAGGGACAGCAAATGTGGGACCCTGCCAGCGCTGTGGCTTCGGGGGGAAGGGAAGGGCTCAGGGCTCCGGCACCGGGGCAAGGAGTTCTCTGGCCCCACCACCATCGAGGGAGAAGGCACTACGCAGCAAACTTTCTGATTTATACTGAAGGTGGCATTCATGGTATGAAACAATCCTGTTGGCAGCCTGGGTCAAGTGCCCGGGTCTCACTCCTCCTCATCCCTGCCCCTGGAGAGGCTCGAAAACACTGAGACCTTGAAATCTGCATCCCAGAGCTGGCTGTAAAGTAAATATTTTCACAAATTCAAACACCAGAGCCTTCTAAAAGTGCAGTTTTCCCAAGTATTAGAAGAGACTTTACTGCAAAGTAAAATTACTGAAGGAGAAGCCAATCCTGTGTTGCTTGAACCAGGACACCAGGGCGAGCAGGACAGGCAGGAGGATCAGGACCCGTTGGCAGCCCTGCAAGGGCCCACAGCAGAAGGGAGCAATAAACTGTGTGCTGTATAGAAGTGAGAGCACAACAGCCTGGGAGAGAGGGACCTCCCTGTCCTCCCCTGGTCCCTGCATCCCCATCCCTTCTGCTCCCACCCCTCCAGCTCCCCCCAGACTTCCCTTGTCCTCCCTTCCTGCTTGTCCCCACAGCCCCTCAGTCACTCCTCCTGCCCCTCTGCTTCTTGAGCCGTCCTGAGCCTGTCCAGCCCCCCAGCCCCACTCTTCCCTCTCAAGCCAGGCTTTCATTGCATTTCATTTATTTTCATATCACTTATTTAATTTCATTTCATTTCCCTATTTGTTTTGAGTCCTAAGGCAGTTTTACTTTATTGTGGGACCCAGTGAACACAGAAGCGGTGACGCTGATGTGCTTTATGGCAAAGCAGTCACGGGGCTGAAGTCTCTCTCAGGAACACCTGGGAGATTTCTGCTTCAAATATTGATTGCCCTTTGTAGGAAAGGACGTATTTACTATCAATATCCAAAGACCCCGCTATAATCAAATCAGCACTGTGTTGTCCCCTTAGGGACTGTCTGACTCCTGTAGTGTGATGTGACGGGAGAAGCACGGTGTCCATCAGAGCCAGGATGGAAGTGAAGGACCTGGCTGGGAGTCTGGAGCTGGGGCATGGAAGGAAGGGAGAAGGAAGCCATGGAGGCAGAGCTGAGCCTGGGCAGATCAGGGTGGTGGTAATTCAGGGAGGATTTGGGCTCCCCAATACCTGCAGGGCTTCCCCTCCAAGTTGGACAGGGTTGAGCTTGCCCATTCATGGCCATCTGGAATTCAAAGGACCAGATGGATGGCTGAGCCTGGAGCCTGTCCTTCTCCACCCCGTCCTTCTCTTCTGTCCAGAGGGGTTTCCTTTGAGAACATCTCCTGGGGCTTTTTGTCACCGTTCTTTAACCACTGTGCTGACACCAGCTTGCACAAAGCAGGAGCAGGGCTGCCCGGCACATCCCTGAGTTTCTCCTCTGTGGCACTTCTCCAGCCAGCACCCACCGCTGCTCCACCAGCTCACACGGATGCTGTCCCTTGGGCAAGGGGCTCCAGAGAGGCGATGCGCCCAGCTGCTGAGGAGCACAACGGGGGAAGGATGGCACCTGCAGGGACCATGCGCAGCTGGACTAAGTCCAGGCTAACGTTGCATTTGGCAAGAAGGGCAGGTTTGGTGTCAAGGTTCCCCCAGCTCAGGCCCGGGTAACAGCCATGTCCTCATCCCCACAACGCACGGGCACTGTCCACCTCTCCCATGCCACCAAAGCCCAGGCCAGGTGGCAGGGCACCAGCCTGTGGGTGAAGGCAGCTGGCTCAGCAGCAAGTCCAGAGGACCCAGGGGGGGTTCAGGAGAGGTGGGACAGAACCGAGCGAGCCTTGTGTGGGGCCACAGGATCCCCTGGGGACAAGAGCCGTGTGGGTTCCCTTGAGTGCTAGGGGCAGCTGGCAATGCCCAACTGGGCTGGTGGTGGGGGACTGGCAGGCACCCCCCGGGAGCAGGATTTGCCAGGGGCAGCAGGACTGGCTCTGTGGGAGCAGGGTGGCCAGCCCAGGCTGCGCTCGCCTGCCGTCTGCAAACCACTGCTTTAGAGCGACCAGCCTGGCTTTGCCAACCCTCTGGGAGCCACAGAGTTAGCCAGAGACTTTTTAAAAGAGACTTTTTAAAACCCATCAAGCAATGGAATACATTGCGTTGTTGTGGTTTTTTTGTACTTGCAAACAATTATTTAAAGCCCCAGCTGCCTTTCATTATTAATCCATTTTTCCCAGTGAGAGGAAGGAGAACAAGCCTGTCAATTCCTATCGTCCTCCAGCGATCCTGGCTCCTCTCCCCGCACCATCCGGCCCTGGCTGTTTTTGCTGACCAGACTGTGCAGCAGGACAAGTTCTTCGGGGAGACCAGAGCCAAATTTGTGGCTGAACAGGGAGAAGGAGAACCCAGGAGCCCAGCTTAAGAGATCTGCTTCTCAGAGGGACACACCGTTATCCTACTTTTCTCTAGGAATAACCAAATGATGGTTTTCTTTCTCACAAACTCACTGAAGGCTCTGAGGGTCCAAGTACTATTTCCCCTTCCAGGTGTGTGTTGGGGAACACTGGATCATCCTAGTGTTGGAAAATGGCTCTTCTGCCGACCCAGCTCCCAAAGCAGCCCCTTCATCTTGCCAAGGAGCAGCCATTCAGCTGCATGTACATGTTTTGGGGCCCTGGATCTTGAAGCAGTAGTCTAGGATCTCATTCTCTGGATTTTTACACCCATAGGAGGCTTCAGTGCTTGCTGGTTGCCTTTAAGCGACACTCAAACTAAAGCAAAAAGTAAATAAGAAACTAAACTAAAAGGTAAAAGGAAATAAGAATTAGTTTATACACTACGTGGCTTCAAATAGGTTTTAAGTATGGAAAATCAAGCCATTGATTGACAGCTCAACTCATCTATACGTTCTTTGGTTTTCTTTAAGCAGCCCCAAAAAGTCTGTCTTTTTTCTCTGTGTAACCCTGTGCAGATGAGGATCCCCCCCAAGTGCCCCAGAGAACCCCTCAGTGAGGAGGTCCCTGGCGCTCAGGGGATCCCCTGTGTCTGGCTGTCCCCCTCCACCACCCGCCAGGGACACCTGGACCCCAGATGGCCACCCTCAGCCCCTAGCAAGGGACAGACAGCCAGGCTCAGAGGGTGACACAGCTCCACCAGGAGCGACGCAGCAAGGCAGGGAAGATCAACCGAGCAGCAAACAGCTTCTCAGGTCAGGCTCCGGGTGTTCAGAAACACCTCTGGTCTCATCGTAGCTACTGAGACAATTTCCTCCAGGGTAAAACACGCCACAGAGCGGGGCGCCTGTCGGAGAGGAGACGTTGGACATCATATCGCATTAGCGCAGCTGCACACAACACACAGAGCAGGGCTGCCAGCCCCCTTCCCAGATCCCGTCACCACAGAAACACCAAGCAGAGCGCGGAAGACGGGATGCTCGGCTCCAGACTTCCCTTGGCTCAGGCAAGGCCCGTGCACAGTGTTTGGCAGCAGGTTTTTCTCCAGCCCCCTGAACAAATGGGACAGGAGCAGTGATTTGCTGGCAGCGCCCCTGCCGGCCTTCGTTGTGCTGGCTGGGGAAGGGACGCCATTAAAGAAACATGTGCAGGGACCAGAAAAATAGCAGCAGCATTATTTAGGCAGCCTGTGGTTGCCTAACAGGTTGCCACTGAGACACACAAGCACTTAAACTGCAGCTAGAAAGAATGAATCCTCCCCTTCCTCCTCTCCTGCACCCTGTTATCTCCAGCCCCTGGACTCCTGCTCCTTCTCCTCCCCTCCTCCATGTCATCTCTCTCCCATCCTGCTTCTCTCCTTTGTCCCTTAACCTTGGTGGCATTTGCTTTTGGAGCTGGGAACAGGTCTCATGGGGATGACCTGGTCAGGGGTGGGCTGCCAAAGAGGTTCTCAGGGTGGACTGAGCACCTCTCTTTTTCCTCCAGGTGCAGGGACATCTGTGGGTGAGCAGGGTCGGTGCTCCTGCAAGGGCTCTGCCGCACCATCCCCGAGCAATGGTCTAGGAAACACCGGGACCATGAAGGGCTTAGGAGATAACAGAAGCCGCCACCTCTCCGATAACCTGGACTCCCCTCAAGACTCTCTTTATGCCCCTCAGGACAGGAACCCTTATCTCCTCAGCCCCACCGACTCCTTCACCATGGACCCCCGATTCCCAGCCCAGAATACCCTCCACGGCGACTGTCTCCTTCCACTCAACAACCAGATCTCCAACAGCAGCACCTTCCCCCGCATCCATTACAACTCCCACTTTGAGGTCCCGGATGACAACCCTTTTCCAAGCCATGCCCAAGCCACTAAAATCAACCGCCTGCCTGCAAACCTCCTTGACCAGTTTGAGAAGCAGCTGCCCATCCACAGAGACGGCTTCAGCACCCTCCAGTTTCAGAGGAGCGATGCGAAGCACCGGAGCGAGAGCCCTGGGCGCATCCGGCACCTCGTCCACTCCGTCCAGAAGCTCTTCGCCAAGTCCCAGTCTCTGGAGGGCCCCACCAAAGGCAATGTGAACGGCAAGAAGGGGGCGGATGACCCCAAGCAAAACCGGAGGAGCAAGAGCAAAGACCGAGCGAAGACCTCCGAGCCCAAGCGCAGGACCAGATCCAACATATCAGGCTGGTGGAGCTCAGACGACAACTTAGACAGCGACACGTGCAGCTACCGCAACCCAATGGGCCTCATGACACTGGGCCGGCAGCCAGACCACAGCCAGCCCAAGTACTTCATGCACGCTTACAATACCATCAGCGAGCACATGCTGAAATCCTCCAAGAGCAATAACGACCTCAAGGTCACCCCTTGCACCAATATCCCCATCAACAATGACTCCAACTATATTAAGAGGGGCTCCTGGTCCACGCTGACACTCAGCCATGCCCGGGAAATGTGCCAGAAAGCCTCCGCCACGATTGACAAAGCCTTGCTGAAGTCCAAGTCCTGCCACCAGGACTTGGCCTACCACTACCTGCAGGTGGGTGCAGCGGGGGGGGTTAGGGCTCGCTGCGGGCAGGGGGAGCGCAGGGAGACAGGGGACACCCTCTCGGCAGGTGCCCTGTTGCCCAGTAGACCTTACCAACCAGCTCCAGATGGTTCAGCTGCCACCTCAAGTCACATCGTCAGGAGGGGGCTGGGGGGGTTGAATTCACCATGGCCCTGGGGACAAACCACCACCCCTCCTGCAGGAACATGGGTGCTGACGGGGTCCAACTCCCCCAGCTGCCGCGCTGCCCCAGGATCCCCCAGCCCCTGTGCTGGGCCATGGCAGCATGGGGAGGAGGTGATATGCCCACCCCACAGCCTCAGCACCCTCTGCTGCGGTCCTCCTTTGCTGCGGGACCCCAAAGCATCCCCACTGCCCACCCAGCCCCTGTAGATGCTGTGGTGGCGTGGACTCTTGGGCTTTTGGGCCGCCAGGCACGTGACTGCCCACATGTGGTCACACTCAGTGCCCAAGCAGCTGGGCATGCCGAGGGGCCGCGGCTCATATCCCAGCAGGACACAGCTCCCCAGCATCTGGCTGAGCACTGCCACCATCCCAGGGACTGAAGGTCACCAGTAATAACTAATGCTTAACCCCTTATATCCCTGCATCGCAAGGATGTGCCGGCGTGCCCAGTAAGCCCCGCTCTACAGAGCTTCCCCGGAGCGCTGGTAGGACCTGCAGCTCTGCGGGGCATGGCTGCCTTTGCTGCTCCCCTGCACGCCGGGCAGGGCTGGGGGCCAGGAGGGCACTGCCAGCCCCCCCGCTTGCATGGCAGAAGCCTGCATGGCTAACGCTGGTTTGAACCCCCCCGTCGCCGAGAGCGCCGGGTCACTGCCGTGGTTTCAAAAAGTGGCACTTGAAGAACACGAACCTGGTTATGCCCTAGAGAGAGGAATGAAGATAAATAAGCCAAGCCTGGATGGGGGGAAGAGGGGACTAGTCTATGTATATAAATCTCCAGCATCCTTTTTAATGCGAAGGTGTCATGGGCTCCCCTGGCTGCGGCCAGCGGGCTTAGAAGCTTTAAAGAGCAATGAATTATTGGAGCACACTCTGCTTCCAACACCTTGCTGGCCACGGCTGCAAATCAAATTTCCGAGGGACTTACTGCATCAGGAGCATCATCAGAAAAATTGTTCTCGGCCTGGTTTCTTTTTCTTTGCCCCCCCTCCCTTTCAGTTAAGCCGTAGGAGGTTAAAGATCCGCAGAGAAAAGGTCCGCTGGCACTGTTCCCCCCGCGGGCGCAGCTACAGAGCCCAGCACAGGCAGCCCTGGGCACCGGATGGGACCCGGGCAGCCCCCCACCCCCCCGGGGTTTGGTCACAGCCGGGGGATGCGAGTCTTCCCTGCTGGTTATTCCCCACCCATGTAATGAGCCTCCGTTTTTCGACAGCCTGACGGAGGGCTGTGGGCACAGCTGGGTGGCATGAGCCCCACCAGCAGCTGGGCAGCCCCACCGCTCGGCTGGGAGGACACGGGTGCCACCCCGCTGCCGCCAAGTGAGCCCCTGCGGAGGTGGGACCAGCCCCTCAGCCCTGGGCCGACCGACGCAGGCAGCGGCCAGGTAGGGATCTTGTTTTGAGGGGAAGCTTTTGCCCAGCTCTGTCCTCGCCCTGACCCTCCTGGGAACCATCGGAGGGGGTCAGCAGCCTGTGCCACCAGACTCGGAGCGGGAGCAGCCAGCAGCCCCTGTCAGCACGGCCGGAGGGACACTGGGGGACACCGGGGTGTCACTGGTGTCCCGAGAGGCTGGGGCAGTCCCCGTGGCTGGCAGCATCTCACCAGCAAAGTCAAGACCCCAGGCCAGAAAACATGATGTTTGTGCCCCCACAAGCCAATGGATGCCCCCAGACACCCGGGATGAGCCCCGGAGCACAGGGCATGGGATTGTCAGGGTAGAATGGGTGATTTCATCCCTACCCCTCCTTGGCGTGGGAAAGGGACTAAGCTGGCGATGGAGAAGTCATAGAATCATAGAAGGGTTAGAGTTGGAAGGGACCTTAGAGATCATCAAGTTCCAACCCCCCTGCCCTGGGCAGGGACACCTCCCACCAGACCAGGTTGCTCAAAGCCCCATCCAGCCTGGATTTGAACACTTCCAGGGATGGGGCATCCACAGCTTCTCTGGGCAAGTGCCTCACCACCCTCAAGTCATGTCTGGAGGTGTGGGAAACGTCCTTTTGCAAGGCCCCACGCCCCCTGCCACCCACCCCCCCCAGCGCAGGATGAGCCCACTCCCCGCTTGTGCCCTGGTGAGGGACCGTGTCCATCTGCTTGGCCCCAGAGCCCCTGGTGCCCAGAGGCTCTGTGCAGAGGCACATTTCTGCTGCGAGGCAGAAATGCCCAGTGGGTCCCAGAGGCAGAGAAGAGTCCTCTGACATAAGGGAAGGAGGAGGAATGTGATGGGGACAAACAGGACCCCCAGCTCCAGGCTTCGGTAAGCCCCCCAAGGCTATTCACCTCCCCTGCCCTATTTGCAGGCTCTGGGGAGTCTTGGGGCTCATCAGTGACTACTGGGGGTCCGTGTCATGTTTCCAGGCCCATCCCCAGACCCAGATGTTGGAGCTGAGAGTGAGTGATCGCTCAGCTCCAGGACCAACCTTGTCCCATCAGGGTGGGGGGTTTCTCAGGAGCAGTCCCCAGGGTGAGACAGAACTGTCCTTAGAGCCCAGTCCCCAGAGAGGGAGGCTGTGCTCCCCATCCCCTGTTCTCCCATCCCCATGGGCCCCACGAGTGGCTGGTGGGTGCAAGGAAGAGGCTGAGGGGTCAGGATCCCAATGGCCAAGAAGCTCCTTGAAGTGAGATATTCCCTGGGTAGGGATGAACAGGAGCAGGCAGGGCTGAGCAGCATTTCTGCCCCACACACAGACCCAGACCCATGTCCGTGGGTACCGAGAGCACACCGAAGGGACGGGCAGTGTCGGGGCTCCCAGGGGACAGGGTTATACCACGGGCACCATTAGCCTGATGCATTGTCAGGATTAGCTTCCCCAACCCCACTTACAGTCAGACAGCACCGAAGCTTCCTTAACCCCCAAGCAGCCCCAAAGATAAATCTGTAATGCAGAGCGGGTGGCCTGTTCAGTGCCAGCCACCCCACAGATCCTGGCTGCCTTCCCGCCAGCCCCACAGAGCTCCCATGGGGCAGGAAACCCAGCTCAGGTTTTTCCCAGAGGGTGCCCTGCCAAAAGGACAGATGGGGCCCAAAGGCTTCAGCTTGCTTTCCTGTGGACGTGCCTGAGACCATACGCAGCCCTCGGGACGCCACGAGGGACGGGGCCCTGGAGGGAGCCGGGGTGTACCCGTGTGGGGCTCGGTCTCTCTGCCTCGGAGGGGGGCTGTGTGGCACGTCCATCCCTGCACACTGCGTCTGGCCCCACAGGACCCGTGGCCGCTGCCTTCATGTGCCATGCATGTCTGTGTGTGCCAGGGGCCGGGCACGTGTCGGAACTGGCACGCGTGCAAGTGGAAGCCCTGTTTGCTCTGCAAATCTCTCTTCCCCCCAGACCTCACCGAAGCGGTGGGTGCCGTTCTTTTGCCCCTGCCCAGCGCCCAGGATTGGAGTTTTCCCCTTCCCTCCTCTCTCCCCTCTCTTCATGCTCCAGGAGACTGAGGAACGCCCCAGGCAGCATTAGGGTAGGGGGAAAGCTTTGTGTGGCCCCTTCTTTTCTCTTCCCTCCATGCTCAGGTTGGGGCACGGAGAGCAGAAGAGCCAGAAGGCACTGCTGCTTTGCAGTGTGCAGTATTGTCACAGGATGGTGTCGGTGGAGCCCAGCTCCCAGGGACGGACACATGCTTGAATCCCACGTGCCTGCACCATGAGACACCACACGGACCAAAACCAGGCAGAAAGGAGGATCCTGAAGCCTGGCAGAGCACCTCCGCTGCCCACTCCTTCCCTTCTCTGCGGCCACTGGGCAGGGTGGATCCCCAAGGCCTCTGTGCCAGCAGCCACCAACAAAGGCTCTCAACCCAGGCGTCCTCTCACTCCCACCCCTTTCACACCAACCAAAGCACTGTGGGCAGAAGCCAGCCTACGTCTCGGAGAGCAGCATGAAGAGCAGCAAGGCTGCCACAGCCTCTGAGGAGCCTCCTGATCTTCTCTATGCCGGGCCTCGGTGTAACACAAGGCAGCCCTCATTCCCACTTTGTCCCTCACAGGCTGTGTTCAGGGCCCAGGGTCTCGGCTGCCAGGAAAGCTGCTGCCATCTAGGTGCTGCACTGGCCACCACTGAGGTCTGTCCCTTGACAACAGGAGGTGCTCTGGGCTCTTCAGCCCCAACACAGAGCTTCAGAGTCTGTGGGACAGGCTCCTCATGTGCCTTAAGGTGCAGAGAAGCACCCCGGAGGACCCTGAACAGCACCTCAAGTCCCTGCTCTGCTCCCGAAGATCCCCAAGGGCACCTACGCATCTTTTCAGGTGTGGCACTTCGGAAACACTTGTCCTGCGCTCTGTCCCACGGGAGCAAGAGCTGTGGGAGTCCCTGTGGACTCTGTGTGCAGGCTGAAGCAGGACACACTCCAAACTGGGGCACCAGATTCAAAGGGTGTCCTGCCAAGCAGCTGCCTTCCCCTTGACGCTGCTAAACTGGAGTGTGGAGCACCTTGAGACCAGCTATGTTTCTTGCTGCCTCGCCAAGGCGTGAGGTAGAGGAGAGGCAAGGGAAAGGAGAAAAGAGGCAGCTCAGCGAGGAGCAGAGGGCTGTCGCAATGCGGCGGGGAAGCCGGTGGAGGCTGTCCCTGGGAGAGGGAATGGTCTGTCCGGGGCAGGCGTGGGATGCTTGGCTCACACTCTTTGGGCAAGCTGCACCAGCAGAGACGTATTGAAAACCCTGTCCTCATGTGGCTTTGCCTAGAGTCCAGAGTGCCCGTGGCCGGGAGGCAGATGCCTGCCCTCAAGCAGCACCAGAGCAGCCATGGGAGCCCGAGGTCTTAATGTCCCCTCTGTCCTTGGGCTCACCGGGCTGAGCCCGGCACCTCTCACTGCCCCACAAAATACAGCACTTGCCTCTGTATAGGGGATGGTTGTGTAGTCCCCAGGTCCCTGGCTGGCCTGTCTGGCTGCTGGCAAGCTCTCATCTCCTCAGCCAAGGGCTGCAGACCCCAGCCCTGCCTGTTCCCCCCCCTTGCTCCTCACTGGCCCGAGACCCTTGCAGGCAGGAGGCTGCCACTCACCCTGAGAAGGCAGGCAGCAAAATGCAGTCTCAAGTCAGACCTGATGCCAAGGCGATGGGTATAAAAGTGCTTCTCAGGGCCTCTGTCTCCTTTAGGAAAGGTCAGAGCCAGCCACCCCGGTGACCTGTGGGGTCTGCCCCATGGCAGGACTCAACTGGAGCCAGCAGGTCCCTCCTGGCTGGCCACGGAGCCACCCAGTGCAGGCAGCTGGGCTGGGGCAGAGGGAGCGCTCACACCCAGGAGGGAAGGGTCTCTCTGATCTTACTTGCACAGGAACCTGCTGGATAACGCCCAGTAGCTCTGAGCTGGGCAGCCAGCCCAGAAGCCATTGCCAAGCACGAAGCTCGTGGGAGCAGAGTGGAAAGAGCTGGGAGAACCTGCAGCAGCAGCGCACAAGTCCAGGGTGGCCTGGCCAGGCTTGTGGCTCACATGTGAGACTCGCTCCACGGCCATCCCCACCTGGATCTCACACACAGGCAACACGATGCCCCTGGCTCTCTGTTCCGTGGCCCCCAGTAACGTGGGTCCTGGCTCATGGGGGCATATCATGGTGGGAGTCCCGTCACCAAAGCGGTCCCACAGGCTGCTTGGGTTCTGCTCCATATGGGGAGAGCCTGGGGTCACCCCTTGCTTTCTCCCAAACACAGACAGCAGGAGCAGGCTGGCAGGACATGGGCTGAACCCCTTGCTTCTTTGGGCAGAAGAAAGCCCTCTGAGCTAAGCTGTTGTGCGTGGATTGAGCCCACATCTGGCCCATCCAGGGCCCTCTCAGGCAAACAAGAAGCCACTGCCTGCAGATCTGAAGCTCACCTGAAGGTGTTGCACCACAGCAGCAGCACACAGCACCTTCAGGCAAGCTCTGGCTCCCACGGAACATGCCTGCTGTGAACAAGGAGGAGAACAGGAGCCATGCTGCGCTTAAGGGCTCTGGCTCATCACAGTCAGCAGCAACAGAGCTCTGTGCGTCCCCAAAGCACTGCGTAACACTGGCTGATGGATCCACAGCCCCCCGGGGAGCTGGGCAAGTCCAACAGCTCCATCCAGCAGAATCGACGTGGGTGCTCTCGGCAGCACGAGCTGTGCTCGGCACCAGACCCTGTGCTGCTCCCCATGGCACTCCCAGCAGACTGGGTGGCCTTGGGCTCTCCCGGTCTCTGCATGGCTTCCACATTGCTGCGTTCTTCATATCTTCCCTTGCTTCTCCTTGACCACATCTCCTCAGCTTAAGGGCAGGTCAAAGGCCAGCTACAAACCAAGTTAGTCACGAAACCAAGGCTTGCTCCTGCCAACGCAGGTTGCCCCATCTTTCTCCAGGCTGGTCCCACACTGCGCAGGGCTCTTGTCCTGATCTGTCATGGGCTGACATCTGGCACCTTGGCTGTGCCTCCGGTCCCCTACTCAAGCCCTGCAGGACAGGCAGGCAGGGTGCTGGCCACTTCAGTTGTGCAGTGCTTCAGGCCTCTCATGGAAACGTCAGCTCACCCATCTCTAACAAGGGAACAAGACAGCATGTCTGCCTTAAGTTAATTGCAGAGTTGTCATCTTGGTGAAGTTAGAAGTCCTTTTCTTGCACAAGGTACTACTCATCTGTTCAGAGAGGCCAGCACAAGGTCCACGTGCCCAAGCTGCTCTAGAAGGACTTCTGAGGGTCTGATCTGGCTTCAGAAACAAATTTCCGCCACACAGAGTCACATTCAACTCAGAAGCCTTAAAGGTTGTTGGACCTATTGAAGGTCTGGGCTCTGATCCATGGGTCCTAGTCTTCAACAGCTCTTGACTGCCTTGGCCTGAACAGTCTGTGCACTTTACGGTAAATGAGCGTGGGCTTTGCATTGAGCAACGTGTGCCGCTCCTGTCCCGGTGCCCAGCGCAGCCCTGGTGAGACTCTCCCCTCCCCGTCGCATCTGGCATCGTGCAGCTTGTGTCAACTGTGTGTGCATGGTGCAACGTGAAGGTGGTCTGCGGTGGTGGGGGGTGAATGGCTGTGGGGAGATGTGCTGAAACAGGCCATCAAACGCAAGGCTGCCTGGCATGATCTGGTAAGGGAGGGTTGGAAAGGAATTGTGTTGCCCATTGCCACTCCACTCCAGCTGAGGGTCCAACAGTTGTCCTTGCCACCAATCCCCCAAGTCCCCATGATCCTGCTGGTCCCAGAGGTGCTGTCCCTCACATCTCCTCATGCTCCCCTTGCTCTTGCAGGTGCCTCAGGGGGAGTGGAACAACACGCTGTCTCGGGACAAAGACAGCGAGATCCCGTGCCGGCGCATGCGGAGCGGGAGCTACATCAAAGCCATGGGGGATGATGATAGTGAAGACTCAGAAACCAGCCCCAAACCATCCCCGAAAACTGCAGCTCGGAGGCAGAGTTACCTCAAGGCTACCCAACAGTCCCTGAGTGAGCAGAGCACCACACAAAGGTAAAGCTCCTCCGGGAGCTCTGCACAGGTCCCCAGGGGCCACCCCAGAAGCAGTCCTTGGGGTCTAGATAGCAGCACCCACATGGAGACCCCTTGTGGGGATCAGAGACCCTTAGGGCTCCCAGCTCAGACTGCTCAGATTGCCCACGGGGCAGGCAGATGAGGAGACAAGCAGGACAGGAGAAGATGTAGCAGAGGAACGGAGAGAGCTTTCCATCTTGGTGTCTCAAAACAGCCATGCTGTTAGGAACCTGCTCCAGGTCCCTGTCCCCTCAGCGATGGGGAGGACACTCCTTTGATGGAGCTGTGTGCATTACATCTTTGAGCACCTGCTCCTCTGAGGGAGTGCAGAGATCCCAACCCCACGATGCTGTTCAGAGGTGGAAGATGCTCAGCCAGGATGGCTGAGGGCACCTGGCACACAGCCCACAGGCTGCTGGGACTGTGCCATCTGCTTTGCTCCACAGGTGTCCCAGGGACTCTGGGACCAGCCAGAAAGTGCCCTATTGGCACACTGGGCTGGGTAATACCCTGAGGCCAGGAGAGGTGAGCTAAGAGGTCTGGGACCAGGTACTGAGGGAGGAAGACCCACAGTGGCTTAAGGCAGATGGACAGCAGAGGAAGGAGGACACAGCAGAAGCTTGATGGGCAAGAGGCTGGTCCTTGCAGGATGGGGTCTGTGTGGACCACCCGACCAGCAGTGATGCTGTGCAGTGTCCTCACCAGCCACTCCACTTCCCGGGACAAAGCACCCAGGGGCTGTAACAGGCCACCAGTGTTTGGGACGCTGCGGGTCAGGGGGGTGTGAGCAGCACAGAGGGGCAGGAGGAGGCAGCAGCCACCACAGATGTACTGCTGATGTTCAGCAGACAGAGCCAGAAGGAAGTGAGGGTGCAGCAGGCAGCGTGGAGACCCCTCATGGTGGCTTCAGTTTGCAGACCAGATGTTACTTTCTGCTGAGAGATTCTGACAAAATTAACTGCGGGGAGCCCCGGAAATGCCTGCTCTGGATTCACCCCTGATCCCTGCCTTCACATCCACCTCAGCGGGAGCAGAATTGGGTCCAGGGGTCTCTGATGCAAAATACCCAAGTTGAGAGATGGAGGTTCTTCCTGTCCTGGGCTCATTGTCCATTCAGGTCATATGTCCATCAGGGTATGACCTCACCGGGGATGCTGGGGTCCAGCCGGACCCCACGGACAGGCGGCATTGAAGAAGGGGCTGTCAGGGCAGGAGGGGCAGAGCTGGACAAGCTGTGGATGCAGCGACCAGGGAGAGGAGGGCTCCGGGCAGGGCTGAGCTGGACTGGACACGGCCGTTGCTGACAGTGCTTGGCAGCCAGCAGGAGATTTGCTGGAGGGGCAGAGCGGGGTCCTCAGCTCCTGGGACATGGCACCCTGGCCTGTCCATCCCCTCTGGCCCGGGCTGGCGAGGGCTTGTGCCGGGCAGAGGCCCGGCGGGAGCGGCAGCCCAGAGCACGAGCACGGCCGCCATCTGCCGACCACCCCCTCGCCTCATCCCCCTCGCCCAGGAGCTTCTCCGATGCTGTGGCCACTTTGGTTGCTGCGAGGCTTCCCTGAGGTGCCGCCCCGTCCTGGCACAGCCTTGGGACAGCAGTGGGGGCACCGTGCCCTGGCCCAGCCCCATGCCAACCCTGGCCAAGATCCGCGGTCTCCTTGGCCAGAGCTGCTGGGGCCATCTCCGGGCTCCACCAACTGAGGGGCACCAGGGCTGTGGTTTGGGACAGGAGGGACCGCAGGGAGGATGGCTTCAACCTTAGCCAGGACAAGGCGCAGAGGAGTGAGACTGACGTGTCCCTGGGAGAGGGTCTCTGCCCTTCCAAAGAGTGTTGCCCCCTTTGTGACTCGGTTTCCCCATGGGCTGGCTATGAGGTGGGTCAGGGTGAAGCCCAGTGGGACAGGCAGAGGGAGGCTGGCAGGGACACTGCCTGCCCCAGGACACAACTGATGGTGAGCTCACGCACAAATCCTCTCAGGCCGAGGGAAAACAGGCAATAAATGGATAGTCCAGGGCTTGGGGCACCACATTGCCTTTGGCCACTCAGCAGTGGGTCCCCCCAACTGGAGGGGGGACCTGGGGACTGGGTGTCTCCTCCATCACCCCTGGCAGAAGAGACTACTTCCCGCTCCCATCACACCCCAGGATGGAGTCTCAGGGGGTGCCGTGGTCCTTCCTGGGGGTCCAAAGGCTGCAGAGGTGTCCTGCAGAGGGACACACACTGCCCTCAGCTTTGCTGTCCCCCAGGCTGAGGGACAGAACTCTGAACCCACAAACCTGCCAGATGCGGGGGAAGCAGCACCCCAAGGTGCTGTAGGGACCATGGGCAATTCCAGAGGGAGGGTCTCCACAGCTCTCCCAGGCTGGCACAGCCAACCGTGTCCTCCACCATGCCCCACCTGGTCTGTGACAAGGACTCCTTTAGGCAAGGTCTCAGAGTGGAACGGAAGAGCGAGGGACCCTCAGCCTTCCCACATCCCACCTCTTCCTCCCATGTCCCTCCCCTCCTTGCACATCCCTCCTGGCCCCTGTGTGCCTGGGTCCCAGCAGAGGCCGTAGCTGTCACCTTGGCTGGGTTGGGTCAGTGACAGCCCTGCTCTTCTGCTGCAGAGGCTGCTGCTGAACCCCAGGACACGGGGAAAAGTGCTTCTGCTGGAGCCTGCAGCAGAAGCTGCTCTGGAAATGCTGACCTCCCAGGCTCCTGCAGCACTGTCAGTCAGGCTTGGCTCCCCTTGATCTTCCAGATAATCTTTTGGGTTCCTCTACACAAATAAAATAATTTAAAAAAAAAAAAAAAAAAAAGTCCCGCAGATGTTTCCAATTAGAAAGTCCACAAAATGCCATTTAGAAGTAATTTCTCACCCCACTTCTCACACCCCCTTCTCACCAGTCCAGGCAGGGAAGAGCCATTTTCCCTGACCCCCAGCCCCCAGCATCAGCCTGCGCAAGAGTTGGTCTGTCACCAGGGCTGTCACTCTGGGGGCAAGCATGGATCCCCCCTGCTCCCTGGGGTTCGGCTGGACTAACCTGGCATCTGCAGTGTGTTCCTGGGGGCAGTGGGACCTGAGGTCTTGTCTCCTCTCCTTCTCCCACACCCCACAAACCTTCCCCCGAGTGCCAGACTCAATAGCTCACGCCAGGGGCCAGCAGCAGCAGCAGCAGGGTGAGAAAGGGCTTCCTTCTGCTCCAGGAGCTGCAACAGGGGCCAAGCGGCAGACTCAGTCCCCAGCATCATTTCCGTGCTGCCATGTGTGCCTGGCAGAGGGATGTTCTGACAGCAGGGTGGCAGCTCCAGCACTGTCCTCACCCTGGGGACACCCCTCACGCCCTCTCTCTCTTGCTGGCAGGAGCCTGGACCACCTGGACTCTGTCGAGATCCTCCTACCTCCGAAGTTCCCAACCTGGGAGGAAGAATACAACCAGATCTCCGACAGCATCAACGAGTCCAGTTGCATCAACCAGGTGAGAGGCTGGAGCACCGAGCCCCACTGCACCAGCACACCCCAGTGAGACTGGAGGCCGGCTGCGGGGAGAGGGGAACGTCTTTTTCCCCCTTCAAAATCAGGCACCGGCTGGACTCCAGGAGTTGCACACACTATTCTCTGGCAGCTTTACCAAAGCATCAAGGCCAGTTCCTTAATTCAGGTTCATATTAGGCCCCCTTTCCTCTAGCTTCGCCTCCTCTCGGCACTGCTGGGGCAGCCGAAGCCCCTCGGCCATGGCCACAGGAGTGGTAGCCCGGAGCGATGCCTCACAGCCATGGGTGAAGCTCAGGGCTGCTCTGAGCTCAGCGTGTCACCACCCAGAAGCCACCTGCAAGGCTGCTGGCTCCTGCTGCAAGCTCCTTGTGCCCGCTGGGCGGGTGCAGAGCCGGAGCAAAAGGTGGTGTCCAGCCTGGGACCCTGCCGCGGGTCACCAGGGGCAGTGACCCTGCTTAGCTCTGAGGACATTGTCCCTTGTGCAGCAGGCTGGACCCAGCAACAAGGTGCCTCTAATTCCGGAGACTGTCCTGCCAGTCACCTGGGGGTGTCTCCCTTGGATATTCCGGGTACCCTGGGAAGGAGAAAGCCAAGGATGCCAGTGAGGTGCTGATGGTGGGTGGCCAATCCCCAGGGTGGGCTCATGCCCTGACCCCAACCTCTGGGATGTAGTCGGTGCAAACTGGGTGTAACTCCCTGTCCCACACTGTGCCTCCCCTTGGGATTGCTCTGGAGCAGCTCGGGGCTTGGGTGGCCATAAGCCAGCGGCTTCACAGGCCAGGAAATAACCCATGCCAGGACAAGGCCTTTGCAGAGGTCCCGTGTGCTTCTCTCAGCCCTGGGACGGGGACGCGTCCTTTCAGTGTGCAGGTGGAGGTCCCCGGGGCAGCAACGGCTCCACAAGTTTCACGCAGCCATTTCACTGTCGCCCTTGGCCTCTGCCGTGTCCCTGTTCACGCGTGTCCGCAGGGAACACGTGCCCCCTGGGTGCTGCTCCGCTCTGCCGCTGCACAGGGGCCAGGGCTGGCAGCGTGAGGCAGGGGTTAAAGCCATGGGATGGACACCACGAACCAGAGCATGGAAGGGGTAGGGCATCCTCTGCCGGGGTTCCCTTCCAGATGTGTGGGGCTCTGAGTCCTCCTTGGGCCCAGCCTCTCCAGCCCCACGGCTGGTTTCTCCTGCTGTCGTGGAGTGGTTGGAGCCCTTGGTGGAGGGCTGTGGGGAAGGGCAGGGGGCATTGCTCGCGGGCGTACGTGTTCCTTGTGGTCAGTCTCGTTCCTTGTACACCAACAGCAATGTGCCGGGTGTCTCTTTGCACAGAGAAGGGGTCAGGGCCGTCGCATTCTTGTCCTCTGCGTGTAAATTCATGTCTGAAGCCGGGTCTCTGCGTGAAAGCAATGGGAGGGCTGAGTCTGTGCCTTCTCCCTGTCTAACGCTGCCATTTAGCAGCTGCGTGCAGCACCCCCGTGAAGACATCAGAAGGGTTTTGGAGCTGGAGAGTCTGAGCAGCCCATGATGTGCCAGGAGCTGCCTGGGCAAACGCCCCAGCCCCAGCCTGGCAGCACGGTGACACTGGGGACACACCAACTGCCACAGCACCCACACAAGCAAGGGTCTGCTGTCACTATGTGCACTTTGCCTGCTTTCCTCCAAATCACAGAGAGTTCAGTTGCAGCTGGGTTGGGTTTTAGAGCCCTCCCACGAGTCACACATCTGTTGATCCAGGATGGAGCTGGTACAGCCACCAGTGTGTGCTGGTCTCATCCTCTGGTGGGTCTGACCTGCCCTTTCATCCAGTGCCAGAGGCAGTTCCTCCCCTGTCCTCGCTTTTGTGTGACCTCCAGCACCTTCCTTGTGTGTCCAGCAAGACCCTAATATCCTCCCACAGGAGCATCCTCAGCTCTGAAAGACAGGTCCCAACTGACCTCCACCTTGAAACCTCTGGAAGTCCAGGATTCACCAGGTGTGCCTGTCACACCGAGGGCAGCAGTGGCCAGAGAGGGCCAGCTGGCGGCTCCCAACACTGCTTATCCACACTGTGAGCTGTGCCCTGTGTAGAAAGGCCAGACCCAGCCCCCAGAGTCAAGCCTCTTCCCTCGGGTAGGTTTTGAACCCGGATCGTTCCCGAGATGGGTCATCTTGGGCAGCTCACATAGGATGGAGCTCAGTGGGTGGATGTGCTCTGCAGACCAGGGATGGAGAGGAGGAGAAGACATTCCTCCCCACAGGCAGCGCAGTGTCTGTCGGGCGCCTGTCCTTACGCTGTGTGCCGTGGCTTTGCTATGGAGAGAAGGCAGTGCCGCTTCCATGTGGCTTCTTCCTGGTGTGGGGACAGAGGAGACAGCAGTGAGGCGGCCAGCCCAACCCCAGCAGGGTGAAGGACAGTTTCCCTGACATGGAGCACTCAGGCCACCCATCCGCCCTGGCTCTGCGGGCTGCAGAGGCCCATCGCTGCTCCTGGCCACATTGCAAGGTGCTGGCCAACGGCTGGGGGCTTCACAGAGGAGCCAACTGGGAGCCACACCAGCCCTTGCCCAGCAGCCACAGGCAACCCATGTGTGCCAAGGGGTGTCCCAGCACTGTGTGTCCCAGGTGTGCCCTGTGTATATATATATATTCATTGATATATGGTGCATACCACAGGCTGAATGCATCAGCAGCTTCTCTCCCTCTGGGAGGCGTCCCGTGGAGCTTTGCCATGCCGTGTTTGTGCCACTGTCTGAGGGGCCTGTGCGGCATCTTGCTTGGCATCTGATGAGCTCTGAATTTGTGCTGAAGTGTCAGCAGCGGTGGCCCCCAGGGATGGGCCGTCTGCTCCCCTCGTCCTTGGTCCCTGTGCAATGGCTGTCTGTGTGAGGGGCTCCCCTGTTCTTGGCCTTTAACCTTCTCCAACTCTTTCTTCCAGATCTTTGGACCCCCCTCTCTTATCCCTCAGATATTTACCCATGGAGAGCAGGTACCGTCCCACTGGTGTTTCCCTCTTCCTTCCTCACAGAGCTTTCTGGGGTCAGCCTGGACACCCACGGCAGGGTGCCAGGCAGGCTGTGGGGCCAGCCCACGCCTGGGGCCAGCAGCAGGAGGAGGAGGAGGAAGAGGAGAAGGAGGCAGCGCTCTCAACCTGGGCACTGCAGGGCAGCTGGAGAGCTTGGTGGCCCTGGCCCCGGCAGGGGGTCAGGGACTGTCAGTTTCAGGGAGAAAGTAGATGAATCTTTTGAACCAAACTTTGTGGAGCTCAGATGCTAATGCTGGGCAGAAATACTGTCCCTGAGGCCAAAGAAAAGACCAGGAGAGATGGAAGTGGGGAACAGGGAAAATCTCAGCACCTCTCATCTGTATTTCAGAACACTCTGCTTTAGGCTGGCTCTGGTTTAACCCGGCTGAGCCTCTCCCAAGTCCGGGTTTGACCAGGCGCTGCTCCTGGAGAGCAGGGCCGGGGGCACGGGTGGGAGGGAGGTGGGGGCGGCAGGAGAATTTCACTGAATTTTTAGAGTTGGAAGGGACCATAGAGATCATCTAGTCCAATTCCCCCGCTGAAGCAGGATTGCCTAGAGCTAGAGCATGTTACTCAGGAAACAGGGAGTTTCCTCCCTGGAAAGAAGAAGAAGAGAGAAGCAGGGAGTGAAGCTGCCCCTCTCTGCTCCCGCCTCGCCGCAGCCTGACACTGAGCCCTCTCCTGGTGCCCCACTGCAGAGGGGGCTAGGATGGGTTCCCGATGGTGCCACCCAGAACCAGTCCAGGCAGCCTGGCCCTGGTCAAGCACGGGGGCTGTCCCCACACCTCCCCACCTTCTTTCTGGGCGCCGCACCCCGCTGTAGGGCTAGGCTGTCTCCCCGCACTGAGGAGCACGCCAGTCCCAGCAGGGTCTCCCAGTTGTACTGGTGGGAAAGGGGGACCAGGAGGCTGGACGGGGATTTCAGCCTCACGTGCTCTCAGCCCCTCTGTCAGAGACTGGGGGGTGTTTCACAGGCACCGTGGTGGTAAGTCTCTCCTACTCCACAAGCAGGGATCCTCTCACCTCCAAGGAGGGTCCCCTCTTCCCCCTCTCTCAGCAGAGAGCCTGGGCATCCTGCACCCCACCAGCACTGGCCGGGTCTCGTCTGCCCTAAGCGGGACCAGGCAGGAGGGGCAGCATGGCAGCTGCAGGGAGAGGGGCAGGAGGGGAAGGGAAAGGGCTGCCCATGGGCAGGGGGTGACTGGCTCTGCCCCTCTTCCCCTGCAGGCGCCGGAGCCGGAGCTGGGGGAGCAGTACGAGGTGGTCTGCGACTCTACCTACAGCGAGGCCGAGTCAGCCGCCGCGGAGGTGCTGGACCTGCCTCTGCCCAGCTACTTTCGCTCCCGGAGCCACAGCTACCTCCGAGCCATCCAGGCGGGCTGCTCCCAGGAAGAGGACACAGGCTCCGTCCGCTCCATCTCCCCCCCGCCAACGGGCAGCCTCAGCGGCAGCAGGACCTTGCCCACCAACAGCAGTGAGTGCCAGCGGCGTGTGGCGGCGGGGGGACGGAGGGGAGGGGGCACGAGGGCAGCAGGGACAGGGGATACTGCTGCCAACCGCCCGGGAGGTGTCAAGCATGTGAGGTGCTGGGCTTAGACACCTGGATATCCAGCCACGGTTGTCCAAGGCTTCTGTGGGTTTGCGGGGGCTTGCTCTGGGCCAGAGAGGTACCCCAGCAGCCCGGCTGCTGATGGGATGGCTGGGACTGGATCTCTGGATGTGGGCACTGAAATGGCACAGGCTCTGGTTGCTGGGATCCGGCCAGCATGGCTGATGCAACCTGCAGAGACTCAAAAGTCTTCACCCAGTCGAGCCAAACCCAAGGCCAAGTGCTGTGGCTGGGAGCACCCCGCGGGACACCCACCTTGCCCAGGAGCACTGCCTGCCCTCTCTGCCTGGAGTCCTGCGGGCACAGGCAAGCAGCCCTGCTGCCCTACACCGTCAATAGCTTCCACCTTCCTCCTCCTCCTCTCCACTGTGCATCTCTTATTACCCCAATCCAGCCTGCAGCTGATAGGTTTGACCTCTCTGTAAAGCTCCCAGGAAGAAAAAAGATCAACAGGGACTCTGTAGCTGCTTCCGCAGTGTCTGAGCATGTCCTGATCTCTGCAGCCCCACCAGCCAGGGGCAGAAATTGGGGCTGACGGGAGGAGGGAGAGCAGAAGGCATCTGTCCCTCAGTGCTGGAGGTGGCACAAGGCTTTGGGCTTCACAGTGAACTTCCTTGCAGGTTCCCACACAGGGCAGGACTCCTGGAAACTCCTGGCAGGTCCGTGGGATCGGATCTGGGGGAAAAGGCGAACGGTGTGAATTTGTCCCTTCCAGATCCGCAGGGTTTGTGATTTTGCCCAGGCAGGTCTGACCCTGCCCAGCCAGGGGCCTGAGCCATGGCTGGTGAGGGCAGGACCCCAGCCAGCCTGGACCTGAGCCACACAGCCCAGGCAGCAGCGTGACAAACGTGGGGCTCACCAGCCACCCAGGCAGCAGCCTGGCTCCGTGCAGAGGCAGAGCGGTGCTGTGCGCTGGGCTCGCAGTCCTCACACCCCGGTCCCATCCCCTGTGGGCAGGGCAGAAGACGTAACGGGCAGAGAGCATCCCCCGGGTGTACCCAGCCCTCAGGCTGCTGCCTAGAGACGAGTCTTCAACATCTCCTGAGGGTGAGATGATGCTGGAGTTCTTCCTTTGGCTGGACTGGCTCCAACTCCCTTCTCTCCCAGAGACAGAATTGCAGCAGCCACGCAGATGCCTGACAACATCCAGTCCTATTTGCCCCTCTCCATCGGGTGTCTGTAAGCTAGAGACCCCACGGACCCTGCGGTGGGGCAAAAACAAGCCTTGCTCTGAGTTTCAAGGCACTAAAGAGCCTTCCCAAGCCCCAGAGCCCAGCACCCCGCAGCCTCAGTGCACTGAGCGATGGGCAGGGTTATACCCAGCTCCAGACGCCCTGCCTGGCGCTGGATGTGGGCATTATCCATCCCCGGCCCTTCTCTTTTGATTAGTAATTGCTGCACTGGACAAGAGCCTGGCCTCTCCCTCCGCCGTTAGTCAGGACTGACTCCATCCCCCGGAGCAGGGGGGAGGCTGCAGCCACCCCCCTTCAGCGGGTGTTTCTCAGGGCCCTCTCTCCCCGGAGGCAGCTCCCAGCATTGTAGCAGAGCAAGTTTCTTCACCAAACTGGCCAGAGCTGGCCCTCCCGCTTGCCAAGCCCTCCCTTCCCCAGTGGCCAGAGCACCCAGCACCTCTGGGATGAGTCAGGGCTGCCCTCGCTCCTGGCAGGACCACCGTGCCCCCCCTGCAGAGGTGCTGGAGAGGCTCCCGTGAACTCCCCACACATTCAGCTCCCAGGTAGGAAGGAAGGAAGGAAGGAAGGAAGGAAGGAAGGAAGGAAGGAAGGAAGGAAGGAAGGAAGGAAGGAAGGAAGGAAGGCGAGTGCTTTGCCCCAGGGTGTAATTTTGCCCCAGGATGCTGGGGGCAGTGGCTCAAGACAGCGAGGAACAGCAGGGGCTGCTCAGCCCTCGCGGCGCTGGGAAAGCCCAGGAGGAAAGAGGTGCAAGAGCTGGGTTTCTGTCTTATCCAAAAATGAGCTGGTGCTGGCTCCTCACTGCAGAGACCAGCGCTGCCCTGCCCTGGGGACATGTTTGGTGCAGCCAGGCTCCACCTGCTGATCTTCTACCAAAGCAGGATCTGGAGCAGTGGCTTCTGTCCCCAGTGGTCCGTGCCTCTCCTGGAAAACGCGTGCAAGGGCTGTGGGCGGCAGAGAGGAGCATTGCTCTGGAGATGCTGCTTCTGCAAATGGCTCCTGAAGGCCTGGGCAGAGCCGAGAGGTTCAGCTGCGCGAAACTGCAGTGTGGGGAGCAGCTCTGCTCTGGCTGCAGCATTTCGGCTGGTGTGAGGCCCTCCTGGGGTGCCAGGAGGTGGGAGCAGGCTCTGGAGATATGCTCAGGGGAGTTGGCAGGCCCTTGCCAGAAGAGAAACCTGTTATCTTTCCGTGATGCTTCAAGTCACTCAACCCACATCGCTTTTGCACCATTTTCTTCAAGGCAGCCTGTGTCCTTCTCGGCTCTTGGCCAGCCCTGGTGCTCCAGGTGAGGCTCAACCGCAGGGCACAAGGAGCTGAGGAGTCCCATCCTGGGAATAGTTTCGGGGACTGGTTAGATAAGGTGATGCCTTAGTGCTCCTGGACATGGCAGTGCCTGGACATTGTGCCAGGCAGACACCAGAGTGGGCAGGAGGAGTCTGGCATCTCACCAGGGTTGTACAGTGGAGGCAGACAGCGAGCCCTGTCACCCACGGGGACACTGGGGTCAGGTCCAGCCTGCCCGAGGCTGCTCTTGGCACAAACTCTGGCCCCAGACCACAAAGGTATGGGGGGAGGAGGAGAGGATTCAGAGCAGCCTCAGCAGATCTGCCACGGGCAAAGCTGCCAGAGCGCAGGGGTGGGCTGTTGGCCAGAGCCAGGTTGGAGCCCCATTCCAGCAGCAGGGAGAGGAGGGAGTGGGAAGGGGAGTACCTTTGTGTCCAGCTCCAGGCCTTCCCATCCAGGGACATGTCCGTGCCCTCACGTCTCCCCTCCGGTTCCCTGTGCTCTGTGGTCACCACAGAAAAGTCCACAGGGTGAGGCAGGGACTGGAAGAGACCCCCGGGGGGATAGGGGAATGGGGCTGCTTGCTCAGCCCTGTCCCTCCTTCCTACCACCCTCTCTGCCCTGCTTCTGCCCCACACAATTCCCACCCTGGCTCACCCCCATCCCCGCAAGCCCAACCCTCTCCTCACTGGTCATACAGCCAATGCTGAGCTCAGCGCTGCTGCAAATCCAGGGAATGCTGACACCGGGAAGCAACAGCAGGCGTAGCACAGAAGGGGGCTTTCAAAATGTCTGGTTGCAAACTCTCTCTGATGTGACCCAGAAGAGATCTGCTGATTTCCAGAACAGCCTCCAGCCTTTTGCATTGGCTGCTAGGGCTTGGGGAGGGAAACATTCTTGATGGAGAGGGTGGGGAGCGGAGAGGAGCATCTGTGTTTGTGTGTCCACATGACGGGGAAGGCAGGAGGCATCTCTGGATGGCAGTCACACCTTTAATCAGCCACCCGGGCTCGGTTCCCCCTGCAAATGTGTTTCCCTGAGGCTTTAATTGCTTGGTGTTGCGTGAGAGGGGCCTCCCCAGCAGCAGATTGCTACCTCTCAGCTTGATGGCACGGGTCTGGACCAACAGAGAGAAGTGGGTGCACCATCATCGGCAGCTCTAATGGTCACTCACGGCCTCTGCTCCGCGCAGGGCTCTGGGGTGAAACAACTGAGAGCCCTCACCCGTTCCCTTCCTACAGACACCCTCCTGCAACTGGCATCCGTGCACTAGCCCAGAGGAACTGTTCTCATCACATAGCCAGTCCCTGAGAGGGGAATTATGTTTCTTCACTGTAGGGACACATCCTAAAGGGGCACCAGCAGCAGCAATGCTGTGGCTGACACCGGCTTCTCGTTCTTTGGGGACAGCCTGGGGATTGAGGAAAGGGGTTCAGCCACCAGCTGAGGGCATGGGGAGGTGCAGCGAGCTCCGTTTCAGGGAGGGCTGGCAGTCCCGGGGTGTGTGTGGGACGGCCGGGTGGGAGAGCCCTGACAGCCGTCACACCTCTGACAAGCCGGTTCCTCCCACAAACGCCCGTGTCACTCGTGCATTACAAGGCAATTAGCTCCCATTTGACAGCCAGCGAGACAGATGATGAGCTGCCCTTGATCAGCGTTAAACAAAGCTTTGTGCCTTGCGAAGCCAGCGACTCGAAAGCCCCAGTGAAACCTATTCATCTAATTGCCAGGCGTTCAGCAACAGCCACGGAGCGCCACAAAGGGCTCCCCAGCCCCGGCTCCTCCTTATTACAGGCAGCACTGGGAATTGCTTGCTTAATAAACTGCTTGGAATACAGAACTGAATATTTGGTGTCCAAGGGAGACAGGAAAGCAGAGGGGAGCCAAGCACAGCAAAAGGAGGCAAGAACCCCCAGTGGGGAGACCCCAGCCCAGCCTCCACCCAATGCACCGGTCCCAGCAGGGAGAGCTCACACCAAACCAGCTCCTGCTCGAGCTCCTTCCAGTCCTCCCTGTGCCATCCAGTATCAGAGCATCCTGCCCTGGCATTCAACAGCCTGTTCCCAGAAAGCCCAGGTGCCTGGCTCCTTATCCTGTGCCCAAATCTCTTCCAGGGAGGCCAGGGAACCCAGCTCTGCCTCCCTCAGGACTGGGCTGTCTTGCCAACAGTTAAGACTCCCCTGAGAGTGTGAGCTCTGGAGGGCAGTGACCCTCCAGTTCTCCCTCTCTGTTGACTCCATGATGGCAGCTCTGGCTGCCGGCCCCCAGCCCAGCACAGGAACCACAGCACCTGGAGCAGAAGGAGCTGGAGAAAGTCTGGCCTTTCAGGCCAGCCCAACCTTGACCCTCAGCCACAGCCAGGCATGAGGCTTGTCCTTGAGAGCCTCCAGCACCCCCAGAAACAACTGCCAGGGCCACACGCACCTTGTGCTCATCCCTATGCCAGAGCTTTGCCAAGCTCAGGCTGGCTATGGGAGCACTACCTGGGAGAGATACTCCACAAAGTCATAACAGAATAGCTGCCCTTCTGCCTCTAGCCTGCTTTCTATCTTCTTCGTATTGTTTTTCTTTTCTTTTCATCACTAAATTAGAGAAATGGCTCCCAGGACTGTTGCTGTGCTGGGAACCCTGCCCCGGGAGATCCCAGTCCCCTGGAACTGATGCTCTTGCAGGGGGAGCATGGTCGTGCTTAGTGGAGGAAAGACAACGTACCTGCACACCTCCGTGCATCGTGCTGACCAAATCCCCAGGGGCCGGTTCACTGTGGGATGAGTTTCCACGGCTTCTGGGAACGTCACGTAGAGCTGGCTTGTGAGGGATGGATGCAGACACCCTTCCTCCTCCTCCTCTGCGCTCGGAGATTACCTGGTCTCTGGGTAGGAAGGCAAGTTCTGTTCCCCTCCTCTCTCGGCTGTCAGGGCCTTCTCTTCTTGTGGGGAAAAAGCAGTGGTGTGAAGGCAAAAGAAAAACCAAACCAGGCCAGGAAACATTGTTCAGCCCGTGCGTGAGCGGCCGCAGCTGAGGAGCAAAGCACCACTGCGGCCCCTTTGCTAATCGTATCAGCCAGAGCTGACCCCGTACGGCCTTTGAGGAGAGAGACTGTTATCATTCCCTTCAGATTTTCTCCTTCTTTTTGACCTAGATTTCACGTTCCAGAAATAGCTTTCTCTGACATACCAGCAGGAAAGGGATTAGAGAGAGAGAGAGAGATTCTCTGTGAGTGTGTGTGCATAGCAGGGAAAGATTTCTGTTGCGTGCTCCATCAGTGTTTGTAAGAGAAAAAAAGGGTATCTATATGTGTTCCATGATCTATTCATGTCTGTAGGACACAAAGAAATTTATGACAACGGTTCCTCTCCACGCTTACCTGTTCATTTTTCACCTCTAATCTTTTCCCTGTTATCATGGAAACTCCTCTGTGCCCGGATAGCACTCCCTTTTCCCCAGGAAGCCTGTACCGTGGCTACAACAACCCCCCTCTCTACTCCACCACCAAAACCAGAACATCTCTATCCTCCTGCCTCAGCGAAGCTGCACTTGGGGGTCTTTGCTGCCGGGTTTCAGCTCTGCTAGAGGCAGCCCCCAGCGCAGCAAGCTCTCTGTCTGCTGCAGGCACCCAGGCAGGGCGGCAGTGGGTTTGAGCCCCACGGAAACGTCCCTTGCCCGGATCCCCAGGAAGGGGGGAGCTGCAGCCCACACGTGATGCTGTGCCAACGCAGGGGAGGTGGAAGCAGCTGCCCATAGACTAAATACTGGGAAGTGAGCACGGCTCCAAGGTCCTGGCTGAGCCTGCCTTCTTCCAGCGGGGGCCATCTACAAAGGAGTGGAAAGAAAGGCGGCTGCCAGCGTTTTCATTTGGCAATATGGTCAGAAAGCCAAGTCCTTCTTGTTGCTTTTACCAACCTTGATGGCAGGAAAGGGAGGCAGTAGTGCTGTCCTCATGGGAGGGAGGAACCGAAGCACCACGGGGTCACTCGGCTCGGTCAGAGCCTCTGGGAGAGCAGCAGGGACCCCGTGCACGCTGCAGTGCTCTGCCCGGGAGGCTGCGCTGGTTGGAGAGCAATGTGCTGGGTACGGCAGACACCTAAGGTCTCTTCTGAGGCTGAGGGGCCTGGTAGTGTCCTGGCACGCTGGCCCTGCTGCCATCCATGTGAACTGGGTGGGCACAGAGATGCCCTGGCAGTCACAGACTGTGTGTTCCCTGCTGTCGGCGGTGCTCAGCACCTCTCTGCGCCTCCCTCGGTGGCCACAGGGCTCATGCCGTGGCTGGAGCAGCCCAGCAGTGACGGGCAAGGGTCTTAGCCCTGGCAGGGCTTAGCGCGTGGCAGGGCAGTGGGGCTGGGGGAGGTTGGGTGAGGCCCGTGCACCCAGGCCCGGGCATTTACAGGATTTCAGACAGTGCAGCAAAATGAGGATTTCTTTGTGCGTGCTTCTCTTGTTCTGGGTTGCTTTTCCTCTCGTTCGTGCTTTTCCGTTACTTTTTCCATGTCCTGAGCCATGATGTGGGTATTCCTGAGGCCTGAGGAAGAGATGAGCTCAGAGCTTCGCAGAGCCACGTGCAGTGTGGCTGAGGGGCTCTCGGCCCAGCACTGCTCCCAACCCTGAGAGCAGCTGAACTGAAAACAAGTTGTCTCGTTTTCCTTGGTAGGCAGCGGGGGGAAGAGGCCCTGGGCTGCAGGTCCCAAGTCTCAGGGCCGTCTCTCTGGTGACATCCTCCTTCGGCCCCACTTTGCTGCTCTCCTTCCGAGAGCAGAAGCGGCACATCCACAGCGATCCCACTGCTGAATGCCAAGGGTGGCGGTGGCCCTGCCCGCCGGAGCCGGCAGCGCCTGAGCCCGGTGCCGTGCTTCCCCACGGCGCTTTGATCTCTCTTTGCTGCAGAGCAGCCCTTCTCCACCCAGCGCCGTCAGCCCAGCAAGGCATAAATAAATCAGAGCATCCAAGGAGCGATGGTACCAGCGAGGAGCCGGGGTGGCACACGTGCTCCTGGCGGGAGCCACGCGGCGACACCACGGCCTGCAGAGCCACAAGCGCTGCCCGAGGGCCAGCACTCTGCAGGCAGCACCCCATGGCAGCGTCCCCGCCACACTGGGCTTGTGGGCACCCGTGCCCCCTGTCTCACCTCAGCCTGCCACACGGTGTGGCTCTGCCCTCCCAGAGGTCTCCCCGGGCCCCGCAGCGCTGTGGGAGCCTCAGGCTCCACTCCCCGTGTCTCAAGGTAGGACCGGAGGGACGGAGCTGGACGCAGGGTGCCAAAGCTGGACACGTCACACGTCCTTCCTCCACCATTCCGCCTCGGGCAGCCTCGTGGGGAGGCACAAAGCCCAGGCACCGAGCAGAGCAGCAGCACCTGGTGAAGGGAGGCCCAGCTCCCTCTCCCGGTGCCCGTCAGGACAGAGCTCAGCCGGTAAATCTGTCCCCAGCAGCAAACACCCACCCAGGGAACACCCCCTTTCCCCCCTGTTTTCTTTTCCTTGAATGTGTCTCTGCACCGGGGACTTCCCTCCCACTAACACCGTGCTCTGCCTGGGGCAGCGGGTGGGCCGGGGACCCACGGGAGCATCACCTACAGCACCCGCCACCCAGCTCGAGGTCCTGGTGACCCATGGGACCATCACCCGCAGCACCCGCCACCCAGCTCGGGGTCCCAGGGACCCACGGGACCATCACCCACAGCACCCACACCCGCCACCCAGCTCGGGGTCCCAGGGACCCACGGGACCATCACCCACAGCACCCGCACCTGCCACCCAGCTCGGGGTCCCAGGGACCCACAGGACCATCACCCACAGCACCTGCACCCACCACCCAGCTCGGGGTCCCGGGGACCCACGGAGGCATCGCCTGCAGCACCCACACCCACCACCCAGCTCGGGGTCCCAGGGACCCACGGGACCAGTGCCCACAGC
>JAOXNO010000006.1:1431516-1451231 GCA_028565335.1 Limnodromus scolopaceus
GTGTCCCTGCCCAGGGCAGGGGGTTGGAACTAGATGATCTTTAAGGTCCCTTCCAACCCAAACCATTCTATGATTCTGTGATCACAGTTCAGGCTGAACAAGCTCACATCCCAGGAACGCCAAGGCCGGAATGAACTAAAGAATACTGAACTAAAGCCAGGTGACTGGCTTGAGGAAGTCCTTTTGTCCCATTTTTCGGAAGCGTGCCACAGGATGGCTCAGTTTTAATGGCTGGGGGAATCCTGGGCAGGAGCCCTGGTCACTGGTAATGCCTTAACTCAAGTGTTGCTGTTGTGTGTGGAATAACTTGGCCCATCTGGGGTAAGAGCTAGTAAAAGTGTTGTGTACAAAGACTTTCACTTGGATGGATTATGACTGAGAACTGTTACTGCTGTGGTTGTTGAGGGTACCTGTTAAATCTATTTTATACTAATTCTTATGGCGTTATGCTTCTCAGCATCACTTTTTTAAGCTGACTCAATGAGAGTTTTAGCCAGCTGTGCCCCCTTATCACCAACCAGCTGCGAACCTGATTGCTGCCTGGCATCCACATGCCAGTACGAGGGCCCCAGGGGCTCCGTTTCACCTGCCAAGAGTGACATGCCTCTCTTTCCTGTGGAATTGCAGGAGAGGAGCAGAGCAGGTCTGATGGCTGCAGCTCTGGGAAGCAGCGTTACCCTTGAAGGTTTAAGCGCAGCCATGAGTCTGTTCAGGATTGCTGTACCCCTGCACGTTGGGTGCAGATTTCCTCACTCCAGGTGGCCTGACTTCATGCTGTGGATTCCACCTTCAAGCTTGCTCTCTTGGGAAGTATACCCTAAGCTTATTCATGGAGTGCTGCAGTGTTTAGGTTTGCTTAAGAAAAGAAAAATGTGGTAAACGTACCCCTGAATGTAGCTAGTGTTTAATGGGCTGAATCTATAGAGGTGCCCAGTTGTGCTACACTCTAAACAGCTGCTCTGCCCTGGGGACTGCAGGGAGCTTTGTGCTTCTCCTGGGCACTCTGGGGCAATACAGCAGTTCCCTTATCTCTGGAACAGCAGCAAGTGCTTCCTGATTAACGTGCTCTGTAGGGTGGAGAGTGGAGATCAGTCTGGGAGTCAGATTTGGCTTAACATGCCCCCAGCAGCACCGTAACAATTTAACTTAGGCCAGCGGAGATTGCTTCTCTGTCTCCTATTGATCTGGAGGTTGAAAACAACACGATGTAGATACCTACAGGGTCCAGGTCTGGTTCATATCATCTATTTCAAATCCTGAGTGTGCTTCATCCTTGAAGGTGGGGTCTTTGTTGGCGTGAGTCACTACGGATTGGCAGCCTTGGGTTGGGTTTTTTGTGTGTTCCCACACACACACACGTGTGTGCTAATTGTAGTGAGTGGAAAAGCACTTGGGAGGCTTTGCTTGAGCATGACAGGCTGAGAAGCCTCCTAAGCATGTGGGCAGGCTACGGTGGAACGGAGAACACGATATGAGGGAGAGGAAAAATGATTTCAGTGATCCAGGCTGTGCTCGGTGTTCATTAGAGCTGGGAAAGAAGCTAATGATATCATGGGTTTTCCAGTCTAGAAGGGTTTTCTTTTTTATATACTTAGCTGTGGTTTGGGGGTTTTAGGTTCATCTGGCAAACTAAAAGCAAGGTTTTTAGAGTTGGAATGATGTGCTTTCTATAACACTCCTCTTATTCCCGTTAATTACTATGGTTCCAACCACAAAAGAGCTTTCTTGTCCTAATTGGCCTCCTGTTTGGATTCAGTTGTGTTGCTATGTTGCCATGGAGACAGTCATGATGTCACAAGCTATGGCATCACTGAAGAGTGGCCGGCAGGCAGTCGTTCATATTCCCCCTCGCCCCATGCGCCCCGGTAATCAATGGCTGGGAGGAGAAAGCAGAACAGCTCAGTAGGTCTCGGGGAAGACACAGAGCTTTTAAATGAGCCCGAATTACAGCTGCAATTTTAAGGCTGGTGCTTCAGCAGCGATGGTGGAAGAGGTAATATAATCGCTTCCTTGAAACTATCTTCATTGCCGTGGCTGTTGTTGAGCTCTCTTACTTAAAATAAATAAATAAATGGCAGGAAGCCCCTTATCTCCAGCTATTGCTTGAGCCCTGTTAACACACGTTGGTGATGCTGAGAACCCAAGTACCCCAGGCTGCGTTCCCAGCCTGAGGGGCTCAGTGCTCCCTGGGGCTGGGTACCAGGTACACCGAGCTTGTCTGGCTGGCCCTGACGGCGGTCAGAAAAGCTGCTGTATCACCAGGGTGGCAGTTTGAAGAACTTCTTGGGGGTCTCTTGCCTTTCTAACACGGCTGTTTCCACTGTGGGAACACTTAAACAATGGGATAGCTGGGCTGCTGAGAACTATGCGATGAGATCATGAGAGCTGACAGGATTTGACTTGTGTGCCCTCATGTGTGAGCTCAGAGGAGATGGTAACCTAGCAGAGAACTGGGCTTCTTTCGTGGCTTAATTCTGCTCTTTGCCGAAATGCTGCGAATTTTCTTCTCCTTTCCTGAAATGCTGTGCCTTATCACTGCGAAGGCTGGGGGGGGGGGGGGGTGTTCTGCTCCATACCTGCTCCTCCCTGCATTTGTCCTCAGCTTTGTCTGAGAGCGTGGCATGGTGTATTGGATACCGTGTCATGAGCCTACTCAAATATTAACGAATCTCCTCCTGATTAGTGAGAGGCAGGACAGTCTTCAGTGCCTGACCTGGCAAGCAGGGAGCTAATGCTTTCCAATGATTTGTCACTTCTGATAAAGGGGCTTTGTCATAGCTATCACAGAAGCACGTTTTCTGTAGCTTTTCTATTTGTGTTAGTCTGCTATTAGGGTGTACGTGCCCATTTTCCCCTGGCTGAGGGGTGGATCTGGAGCTCTGGGGGGAGTTGGGGTGCTCTTGTCCTGCTGCTCCCCAGGGCCCCATGTGCTGCACCTGCAGGGTTTGGCTTGGGCGGCTCCGGGCTGTAATCTGTCAGGGCTGGCGCTTGCTTGGCAAGCACAACGGTACAGCTTCTCCCTTGTGCTTTGCTTGTTTTAAGCAGCCTTGTATTCAGACAAAAGGGATAAAATTTCATGTAATGTGGAAGCTGAAACAAATTGACTTTTTCAGTGCGAGGGAAATTTCTGGCTGTTTTCCTGAAGGGATCAAAACTGTTTTCCAGCAGTTCTGCTGACAGACTCCTCTTCTTTTTTTCTAATTTACTTTCTCAATTGCTGTTTTTTTAAGATGAGAGGCTAGAGCAGCTCCTAGCGTGAAGACAAGGTGTTTTTCACCTTGTCTGTTCCCTTGGAACCCTTGTTAAGTGTCTTGTTTAGGAGGAAAATGTGACTAGAAGGACAGTTGCATTTGAATCGTGTTAATTTGTAGTGCTGTTGATCTTAAAATAGCTAGCTGTCTGGCCAAAGATGCTAAAACCTGCTTTTTTTTTTTTTTTTAACTAATGTTGGTTAAAAACTGTAGAGGGTAGGAGATGTTTTAGTTCTCTCCTGATGTTGGTTGAATCTGTCCCGATTGCTAAAAGGGCTGTGGAGCCGCCCGCACCAAGGCTACTTGGCTCTAAGAATTCTGGCACTGTAGTTAATATCGAGGAGAAAATTAATGCGTAAAGGGCTAGGATTGGAATTGTTTAGGGCTACGGTTTGCGGATGGATGTCATTCAGAGAAAGAGTTGAACGCTCATCTACAAATTCTGCATGGTTTGTAAGTTTAGCCATTCCTTCTAGCATACTTTCAATTTTCTGTGTGTGTAGAAAACTACCTCATCTATGGGAAGGATAAGATGAAGTTTCCCTTGATACAGCAAAGCAGCTAATTCCAAAGTATTTGGAGATTTCCGTTAAAGGTTATGAGTAGATTTCTTCCTAGAAGGAACCTAGTCCTTCTGTCCTTACTCATGGGCTTGTCTAAACAGTTAACCCCAACAAATTCCTTTACTACATGAACAAGTTGCTGTGAAATGGCTCATTCTTTCAGAATAAAACTTTGCATGGAGTTCCTTATCCCACAGACTTGTTTGTGCCCAAGGGGGGTCATCTGGGGATAACTCCGTGGCTGAGTCTGTGACCTGATAGTCGCAGTCGCTCTGCTCTGATGCCAGTGAGGACTTTTGGCAGACTTGAATGCCAAGCGCACATCAGATAATGTGACCGCCGTATAAGCTCCACTGCTGGATTCTGAATCTGTCGTATATATATCTCATCTTGAGGGGAGACCTTCTTGCTCTCTCCAACTCCCTGAAAGGAGGGGTGCAGCCAGGGGGGGTCGGGTCGGGTCTCTTCTCCCAAGGAACAGGCGATGGGACAAGAGGAAACGGCCTCAAGTTGCACCAGGGGAGGTTCAGATTGGATATTGGGAACAATTTTTAACGGAAAGGGTTATTAAGCCTTGGAATGGGCTGCCCAGGGAAGGGGTTGAGGCACCATCCCTGGAGGTATTCAAAAGACGGGTTGACCTAGAGCTTAGAGACATGGGTTAGTGACAGTTTTTGTCAGAGTTAGGTTGATGGTTGCACTCGATGATCTTAAAGGTCCCTTTTAACTTGGACAATTCTATGATTCTATATATATACTGAGTTTGTTAGAAGAGGCTGTGTAGGCTGCTTTTGTACCCTTGTCTTTCAAAAATACGAAGAACCTGACTGAATTAATGGTCCTCCATGGGGGAGCCTGGAAGCTCTTCTCTCCCCATCACTTCTAGCAGGTAACTCTTGCTGGTGGGGAATGGGCTCACGCAGCTCTGGGATGGACTCAGCAGGAGCAGCTCCCTTGAGTGACAAATCTCTGGGCGTTGCGGGCTTTCTGCTTGGTTTTTCCGTAGCTGCTGTTACAAAGGAAACTGGGGCAGTTTTGTGCTCCTTTTGGGGAGCAGGAGGTCAGGAGAGGGCAGAGCCCCCTCCTCTGTTCTGTCACAGCCCTGCAAATGGCACCAGGTTTCCTTGCTCCTGCTCTGCAGCCTCTCACCTGCTTCTACCTCCAGGGCTGGATTGACCACCTTGGACTGCAGCACAGATGCTTTAACCTTGCAATTGTGCTGCCTGATATCTCTTCCCCACTGCAAACCCCTTCCCTCCGTACTTGCAGGTTTCTTGAATCCCTCAGACTGGCCTGACTGGGGTCTATAGCAGTTGATGCACTTGCAGAAGGAAAAACTGAGGTGCTGGCCAATACTTGAGGGTGGGAACAGAAACATAAAACCTAATATCCTACAAATTAATGTGATGTTCTACTGACTTCTCTGAAATTCAGACATAAGGGCAACATACCTGTCATTCAAACACATTTTAAAAGATATCTTTGTAGAAAATGGTTGCCTACAGGATGGTAAGGAGTATCTAAACTTAAAAGGAAAGAGTGTGCAAAATAACTCTGCAAACTCTCTCTGAGATATCAAGGGAAATGGCATTCCTGCCTGAACGATAAGGTAGAGAAATTTGTGACAAGTTTGTTTTGGGCACCTTTCCAGCGCTGAAGTTTCAGGCGTTCTTTCAGCAGCGGCTGGTTAAGGGTTGTGACACTCGGTGCTTGTTCAGGCCATCAGTCAGCAGGCTGTGTGCTGCAAGCCAGGACCTGGAGAGGAAAATCAAGTTGTCTTGTGTGATCTCTGATAAAGGCTTGGAAACTAGAGCTGCCTGATCCTGTAGCAGCAATGGCTGCGTACATTTGTTCAGAGGTAAACAGAGCTCCTGCAAACGTTGCCCGGAGATGGAGGTTAACAAGATATAGATTGTGCTCAAAGCAAATTATTATAGAGAATAGATGATCATAGAATCGTCTAGGTTGGAAGAGACCCTTGGGTTCATAGAGTCCAACCATCTACCCTACTCTACAAAGTTCTCCCCTACACCGTATCCCTCAACACCACATCTAAACAGCTCTTAAACACAGCCAGGGCTTCGGGTGCTTGTAGGTAGATGACTAAAAGTGGAGTTACTCAAGAACATCTGGAAGCCCCAGGTTCCCACCTGGATAAGCTGCTGTGTTTCAGAATGAGAGAGCAGGACTTCTTTCTTGTGTCTCTTCACCTCTTAGTAACTGCTGGTCAGTGAGTGGCAAGAGATAAAGCAGTCCTTCCCTTTGCTTGAAAGAAAAATGCATTTGGTCTTTGTCTTGTATGTTCTTTTCTAACCCCTCAGCAAAAGTTAAATACCCCGGAGAACCAAGGTCTGCCTTTGCCTGGGCTCTCTCCATTCACACTGAGCTCTGCTTACCAACGGGGTGTCCTGTGCAGGGCCAACACTGAGGGCACGAGGGTAGTACTCGGCTGCTTTCAGTCTTAAAGACCTCCTTGTCCCACCAGTGGTGACGCACTTCAAGGATGTGAATCACTTCTGTGTCAGTGGTATTTGCATGTTTCAGGCAGACTTGCTGCTCTCAGGTTTGTGCAACGCTGAGAAGCTTTAAAGACGGACAGGAAGCTCAGCTGGGCAGTCTGTCAGCCGTGTTTCTTGATCCGAACGCCTCCTGGTGCTGGAAGCTGAACTGTCACTTTAACCTCAGCGGTGTGAGGACTGGCTGGCGCTTAGTCCCCTTTGCGGGATCGCGAGAAGCTTGGGAAGAGCTCGCTGGTTTGTGGCACACGGAAGCAGCATGACCTCCTGCAGTGAGTGTCCCCAAAAGCCACAACTTGTGCTTAAGCCCTTGCCCAGGTTTTCCAAGTCCTTTGAGGTTTCGGTGGAGCGTGAGTGTACGTGGGAGGGAACTGGGCTGAACTGGTGTAGGATATACCTGTGCACACCGTGCTGTGACATGGACAGACCCATGGTCCTATGTCCTGTCTGCTCTCCACGCGCTTGGCTTCATGTTACTAACGGCCTTTCTGATTTGAAGGGGCAGTGGATACTGTTCAATCAGCCTCTTGTCCTGAGGTTCTCCGAGCCTGTTCGTGCGAACCATGGCTGATTGATGCCAAACCCAGCGCTGCCCTTGATTGAATGGGGCTGCTTCACGGCTGTGTTCACTTGGAACTTGTCTGCTGTCATGTGTCAGGGTCCAGTGAACGCTGGTGAGCTGCCAGCTCAGTCTCTCTTGCTGGGAAGCACTGGCTGCAGTTCTCCAGCTCTGGGGGCTGGTCCATTGGTTGCTGTTTTCCCACACCTCTAAGCGATGAAGACCAAAGCTGGGGTTTTCACACAGCTACAGTCATAAATGTAGGTTGGAAATAGCCCAGCAGTATCTGCTGAAGGGGGAACTTTGCATGTTCTGCAGTGGAACTTGTACGTATGGGAACTCCTGTCTCTGCACAGTTTCTGCTTGTTCCAAGATCTAAAAACTAAGGATAGAGAGTTCCTTTTTCCTTTCATGGGTGAGATTTCTGAATAACTTTCTTAGCTGGCTTTATGGTGAAGTCTCATTGATAAAATGAGTTAATTTCCTTAGTAAGGTGTCTCAGAATAGGCGGTCTAATTTTTCAAGCATTGGTAAATACTTGTAGAAGGCAGGATGCTTAATAAAATATCTGAATTAGTTCTTGGCAGCCTGTTGGGTACCAGGGCGTGAAAAGCTGGGCCCCTGTTCTCAAAGATACTGGAAATGACTGAGTTCAAGTGCTGTGATTCCAGCTCTGCTCACACTCCTCGGAGTGCAGTTGCTGAAGTGTTTGTGTGTTGAGGTCCTGGTTATTTTTCTTGCCTTGAGAGGCAGCCAGTGCTTGTTGCTCACCTTGTGGGGCTGCACAGAGTCCTCGGGCAGCAAGGAGGGGACAGGGGTGGGAAGGGGGACAGCTGGGTTGTCTTAATGTAGGGAAACTTATGCTTAGTTGTGGTTTGGGGATTATTATTTTTTAAGTGTAATCTCCCTCTAGAGTTTTGGGTTGTGCTGTTTTGCTCTAGGGTTCAGTTTGTCCCCTTGTTCCCTGGCACCTTCAGAGGGTAAAGAGTTCCACCTCCCTCTCTGTGAAGGGGCTGAACGCTCCGAGTGACAGTGGGACATCGCAGGACGGACTCTGATTTGCCAGCTACCACAAGATCCATCACTTTAACATCTCGGAAGCAGTTATTATTCCATGCTGTGACTCTTTGCACTGTGTTGCTCACACGTACACACCTAATAGAAACTACAGGCTGTTCCGACACTAACGCACAGAGGATATACATTGTATATGGGAAATCAAAAGGAAGTGTCAAATAACTTCAATGTTTTGAAGCTTCTTGCATCTAATGTGCAAGAGCCAAAGCCTGAGGCCCATTTGTTCGTTCTGGTAAGTGCTGCAGAATTAAACCATAAAGCAGTTCTCTTGTTAATCAGACTCCTGAGAGCATTCTGCGATAACATCCAGGTCTTGGAAACTTCAAGATCATTTGCCTGCCAGAGCCCATCTCCAGCTTTAAATGGGATTGTGTTTCTGTTCGAGGCTACATCTAGTGATGAGGAGAGCTATTACCGCACCTGGCTGGACAGGCAAAGGGCAAAACATCCTAGAATGTAACTTCCTGAAGAAAAAAAAAAAAGGAACAATGTAGTAAAGCGAGGCTTCCAGTCATTGTGTGAATTCCTGCTGTGTTAAAATTCCCCTTAAATCAGGCTTGTGCTTCAAGATCACTGCAGAAGCAAGCAAAGAGAAGGCTGGAGTCCTTAAGCCAGTGAAGTGAAGGGTGGTGTTTGTTGGGATGGGGGTGCTCAGTGTCCCAAGGCATTGGTGGCTTCCTGAGCTGTGTGTGCACATCTGAGTGTCTGCAGAACCAGGGTGTAGGGATGCCTTTGTGTGAAACAAACCACCTCATTCGAAACACCTGAAACAGTTGTATCCAGGTGTTTCCTTCTGCACTGCTGTAGCCCAGGTACTCTCTCCCTTAATTCTGAACAGGGAGCAGTTCTAAAACTGTCACTCACACTGAGTAGTCCTGGGGCACAGACTGTGCTGTCCTGGAGGTGCATGTCCTGCTCTGATGGCAGTTTTGGGGGGTGTGCTCTATTTCAGTCAGAGACAATCCTGGCTTTCAGGAAAGGTGGTACTTAATTTAACACAGCACTAATATTTGTATTGCAGATTGCCACATGCTTGATTTCCTGACCTAGAGGAACCATAAATGATGCAGGCTCTTCTGTCCTCTACTTCATTAGTGGAATGTTAATAATCCTGGGATGCTGCAGGTGTAGCCCCCAGCCCAGCAGGTCCCTGCGTGTGACCACCCGACACGTGGCTGGGGGCGGCAGTGGGGGTCACAGGCTGCTCCCCACCGAGTGGGAGAAGGGGAAAGGGCTTTGGCTCTCCCTGGGCTGCTTCTGGAGCCCTGCCTTTTCTGCTCCCAGCTCTGCAGCTGTAGTGCTCGTGTCGCAGTGGGCAGTGTGAGCACACTTTGGGTTCATGCTATCTGTGATGCTGCCCACCTAGAACTGTGCCTCTATATCCCGTGTTTCCTTTGATCTCACAGGTGTTGATCGTGGTCTTCTCTTCAGGGACTCCTGTGCGCTGATGTTTGCTGTCTTCACTTGTGCAGAAGACCTTGCCTTTAATGGTGCTCCTTACTTCCATCTCCAACAGACTCCTTGCTTCGTGCCTTGCTCTTTGCTGCCGGAGCTGCGTGCAGCTTAAAGCACTCACAGGCAGTAGTGAATGCCTGGTGTGAGTCCCACCAGGGTAGGAAGCAGTCCTGGCATAAGTGATGTGACAGCGGTGGCCTGCTGTGTGTGCAAGGTGACTCACTGCTGCTGGCACACCCTTTGCACAAGGATAAGGCATTGCTGCCGTGGGGAGCAAGAGGCCCAGTTTTCACCAGGCTCTGTAGCAGTTGAGTCAGATCTCTTGTCAATTAATGTAATTAATAGTTAGCTGTAGAAATATCTCCTCTAACTGTCCTCGTGGTTGTGTCAGTGGCTAGAGTAGGAGGGGCCAGTCCCGTGGTTCCCAGGGGAGATGGCACTTCACAGACCCTCCCGGGGGTCTTGCAGCACAAGTGGCTGATGTTGCAGACTCCTGGGAATCCACTGATGGAGATGATGCAAGTGCTCGGAGCCCACAGTGAAATACCTCTGGGAGAGCTCTGCTGCTCCCTGGCAGAGCCTGCTCCTCTGAGTGTTCCCACGGTGAGATAACTGGCCCTGTGTCTGTTTACCAAACAGTATCCAAAATAACTTGTTACTGTTTTGTTTCCTCTGCTCTGCTGTGCCTCTTGGTTACAGCCAGAAAAATAGAAGAACTGTATCTGTTGCTGAAAGGGGGTTGGCCTTTTTTTTTCTTATCATTGCTTTAATGCAGAGTTGTTTTCACCATCTCAGGACTGTGGCTTGTTGGTATGAAGCTTGTCTGCTGTCATCTCATAGGCATCCTGTGTCTTCTGGGTGTCTGGGACAGTAATAGCAACAGAGCGGCTTTACATCCCTGTCTGAGGGTCAGGTTCAGCCTCGGGCTGATGACGGCGCTGAAGACACCAGCCCTGGCGAGTGGGGAATGGTCACTTGCATAGTGGCTGTCGGAGCCACTCTTTGCTTGCTGGGAGCAGGCCCCAGGGGTGCTGTGGGGCAGCACTGTTTGGGACAACCCCACTTGTGTCTGGGAACGTTCTAGCCCCCCCCGAGCGGGGGTTAATGCACAGTGAGAGCTGGAGCAAGCAGGAGAGCTTCCAGCTCTTCACCAGCTTCATGTGACTGGAAGATGATAGAAACCAGACACTCGAAAGTTAAAGGCACTTACTTGCTGTTGTCCAGCCTCTTCAATTGCCACAGGACCATTAATTTATCTTCAGAAGCCCTTGTGGCTGGTTTTGGCCTTTGAAAGGCTTTTAGAGAAAAATCTCCTTTATCCCCTTGCTGTCGTCTGGTGACAGAGCTGAGAATGTTGTTGTTTCTTCAGGTATGTTGAGGAGGAAAATTAATTTCTGCAGTGTGCGCTCTAGGTCTGCATTGACCTGTGCTGTAACGGGAGCAGTTTCAGCACTTCCTTTTTTCAGCTGCTTGACAGCACTTCTCCCTGCTCCGTCATTCTTTTGCTGCCAGCAAGTTGGTAGTGTTTCTCCTGCCTGGCTGCCAGAAGCCGTACCGAGGAGACTACCTCTGGTAGAGTCATCCCATTCCGCTGACCTTCAGCTAAACCCTGGCTGAGACTTCAGAGCAGCTTTCTTCTCCCGAGGGATGGACCTCTGTGGCGTTTAGTTGCTTCGTAAGATTATGAAGTATCTTCAGTTGGTATCTAGCGTGGTTGTCGTGGACCTGAGCCATGCCAGAAGAGTTAAGGAACTTGACTGGGGTATCTCTTCCTCTGAAAGTGTGGTTCATAAACATCCTGAATGTTTTATTGAAGTTGCTGCCTAGGAAAACATAGAAGGACGGGTTGGATTGGCTTGTTTCCCAGTCTGGTATGACAGACACCAGGAGTGACCCTGAGCCACGGTGGCACCACGGCAGTGTGTGTGTGCTGAGGGTCCGTGCTTGGTGCAGCTCTGTGGTTCAGACCGGAGTGACAAGGGCAGAGCAGTCTCCCTCCCAACTGTGTCCCTCTGCTGGAGGCAGTTCCCTGGTGTGTCCTGCTGTTCTCTTCCTCTAACTGATGGAGGATCCTTCTGGCAAATGAAGACCTGCTGCTGCATAAGCTCTCCGGGCCCCACAGATTGAATGCTGCTCTAGCTTTGTGTCTGCACGAGCACAGTTTGGTTGGTTTTGTCCGGTGGTTCACAAGACCAGTGAAGGCGAAAGCCCTTGCTGGAGGACCCCCCTGAGTGGCTGGTATCTGTGCTGGGGAGCCAGTGTCACTCTGTTCTCAGCCATCCCTTGGAGCCAAACATGGCAAAGGCCGAGCTGGTGACTGCCCTGGGAAGCGCTGCATGGAAAGATTGGCATTTCGTTTGGAAGGGTAAGCTGCTATTTGAATTTCATCCTACAGCCAGTCTTGGTGTCGGACAACTGGCATGACAAGGAGTGGCTGCGTGAATGCAGTAATTCATGCCAAGCCCAAAATTGTTCCCTGGCCAACTGTGGGGAGATGGCCAAGTGGAGAAATAGCTCCAGCCTTGGGCGATCTTCAAAGTGTCTGGTTTGGCCAGGATTTGCAGAGAAATATAGAGGTGGGATTTTTCACAAAGAGCTGGTGGAAGCCTGCTCACCTTGGTGCATGTGTGGGAGCAAGCTCAGGCCTCCTCCAAATGCTGTTGGGTTGGCTCCATACACCCAGGAGCTATTTGGAAAGTCCGGGTTGGTTCTCTCCAAAACCATTTTGTCCTTGGTTGTGTGAGGAGGTCTCTGCAAGGGGCAGTTTGTCCAGCTTGTTTGCTCTGTCCTGCCTTTGCAGGAGGAACTTCGTGGCCTGTCTACTTTCCAGTTGTCTTCTCCTCCTTGCTGTAAGAACTGCTGGAATGCTTGGACTTGGGGTGGAGGGAAGAGATGGGCAGGGATATGGTTAGCAACAGTCACAACACCCGCTTGCTGAAACCTTTGTTCGTGCTCTCCAAAGGACTGGTGGCACAGCCGTTTGGTAGGATTGTGGCTCTGAAGACCTCTAGCAAAATGCCCCATCACTTCCTTTCCAGCACCCCAGACTCAGTAAGCTCCTGGGCTGAGAAGCAGGGCCATTCGCACTGGAGCTGTTACGGTAGTTTTGGTACTGCACTGGTGTTTTCTGTTAAAGATTCCAGCAGACCTCACATTTTTTCCATGGCACCACTTTAGTTACTGTTTAGGTTACTCTATAATTGACAAAAGGCTTCTGTGTGTGTTTGGAGCGGGGGCTTTGGTGCTGCCTGCTGTGCCTGAGAGCCCTGTGAGGCTCTTGTACGTGCTGGAGGGAAAGGTGAAGAGGAACAGGGAAAGGCAGCATCGTGGACAGGCTTCTTTGGAGGCCGTTCTGCGCTGTTAAACAAGCCCCCGTGGAAAGCCTGCTCATGGCACGTGTTTACTGCGCTTTGGACTAAAGACTAGCTGGGGTGGTGTCTTTCAGCAGCCTCTCCCGGAGGCCCATCGGGCTCTGGGAGATGAAGAGAACACTCTTTTTCAGGAAGGTCAGGTAGCCGTGCCTCAGCAAGGAGTGGCTTCTTCCAAAAACACCTCTCATAAACTGTCTCTTGCTGGAATAACTTCAAAACAGACTCAAGACCATTCTGATCACCTTCCTCAAGCCACTCTAAACCAGTGGTTGTTACCTCCTTTCCGTCCCATCAGACTAACCTCTTCTATTTTGTGTCCTGCAAGAGATGAGGAACAGCAAAAGTGCCAGCGCCGAAAGCTCTGCTTTATCTGCTTGTTGGTATTCACCGTTTACACGTGGAGTCCTGGGAGGAAGCTTCTTGGAATATCCTGCAGAACAGCCCTAGGATTTCTGAATTGGATTTATTTTATAGCTGGAGCTATACAACTTCTGAGTTGAGAGGTGTGAAGGATGAGGAGACCAGTCATTTGGAAACAGGAATAAATGTAAGCAAGGTGGGAAATGAAGCCAAGAAGTCTTCTGGTACATCGCTTTCAGGGCAGGAAAATACAGCAGCCTGTTCTGCAGTGGAGCAGGTTCCTGAAAGCAGCAGGGGATGCTCCAGTGACACTTAATACTTTTGCTGGAGACCGGCTTTTACTGTAACCCTCCTTGAAAGGCCAGGAGGTCATCGTGTCAAATACCAAATTCGAGACAGCAGGACAGAAAGGAGCAGGGCCTGAGAGTGCCACGGTAGACAAAATGTCACAAGAAGAGCGTAACTAAGACTGGGCCTTTAGTTTTGTTGCCTAGAAACGGGATCTGTTAAGTGGATGTGGTTGGGCTCTTCCCAGGCCTCTCCCTTCTGTCCCTTTTCTAGTTAATGGTCTTAGATCTTCAAAGTGCCTTTACAGCAGGTTCTGCAGGCTGGAGGACCAAAGGAACATGGGTGTGGGCCAACAGGTACTGTACAAATCCAGACCTTCTGCTACCTGTGTTTGTGCCTGAGGAGTGGTGGTCTGGGCTCTCAACTTGAGAGATTACAGGGGCTCTTCAGGCCTGTGAACTAGGAACTTGGAGTTTTGGAGCCTCTAGTAAAAAGCAAAGTAAAGATGAAGACTTGTTGGTGGCTTGAAGCTATTTAGGTCACAGATATTAGAGCCTCGGATGTGCTTGGAGAAGGCTCGGTTCACACTTGGGATTTATTGAGCTCTCATTTCAGCACTGGAGCCTGCACAGGGGCTCCTTTGTCAAATGGCTCTGCTCGATTCCTGAACCGAAGTATTCCAGAAAGTGCTGGGGTTGCTCTGGGTACTCTGGGCTTATCCTCTCCCTCGGGAGGATGGGAGAAGGGACCATTGTTCTGGAAGCACTTGTGATATTTGAAATTCTTAAGAAATCAAAGCTGGGGCCTCTTGGCCTCTGGGAGAAGAGTGTGAGCAGCGTCACGGGGGGCATTTGCTGTTTCTCCACGTACCCCTCTGTGCCGAGCCAGGGAGAAAGAAGACAGTCAGCTCAGCTTTGCTGTGTACGCATGGGTTAGTTCACGTGGGAGCATCCAGAAATCCAAGCAGTGATAACAGCTATGCTTCCAAAAGCTTCCTAATACCTACCCAAAAGGATTAGAAGATTGGAATATTTGCTTAATTGTCTGCTCTGACTCTAAGGACTTTCCTGCCTCTTTGGATCAGGCAGTGTTGCCTGTGCTGGTTGGTGCAACAGCAAACCACTGACAGACTTAACGCTAATGCTAACAGCCTGCTACAGCCTTTTCTGTGCTTCTTCATGTGATTTTATTTTTTTTTTTTAATCGTATAACTAATGCCATGTTAAATTGTGAATTAGAATATGGAATAGCTTTCTCTAACATGCAAAGCTTGTCCTGTGCCTCAGTGAACGGAAGTTTCCCAGCAATTTTCACTTTGATTCTTCAGGATTAGCATAATGTTGCCACATCTTGGTTTGTACCTACTTAAGGGAGGAAATAGCTTCAATTGAATCTAACTGTTAAACCCTCTTGATGAGTGTAGCTTTGAAGATGTAGATCTTGGGGTGCTTGGCTGCCTGACAGCAAATGTCCAAGTGGGAAGAGAGTCTTAACGAAGGGTTAGGTTTTTTTCATGGGCCGAGTGAGCGCAGGGAGATGTGTGTTCAGCCCGATGCTGTCTCCATCTCCCTTGCGCAGAGGCTGCGTTGCATTGTTGTCTCCTCCTCTGCTGACACATGTGCTTTCTCTGCCCCTGTGGCTACAGGGTGGGGTTTGTTTTTTAGCTTACAAAGAATTTCTAGTCATCTGGGTGTGGGAAGGGTTTTTCATAATGTTCTGGCAAAACCACCTCTGCTCCTGATGGCATTGCTGAATGCTCCCCCTTGCCTAAAACAGCTGGAGTCTCATCCTGTGAGCAAGCAAGAATAGCAAATGCCAGCAATTCCCTGTCTGGATGGGATAAAATTTGTGATATAGTACCCCAAAACTGTGATGAAAATCTTGATGCTGAGTAAAGTGATGGGGAAATTACTTCTTCTCTTGCCTTGAGGTTTTTTGGCAGCAGTGGTGGCAATTTCTAGATCTTCTAGGTAGGCTAGAGAATCGCTGCCTGCTTCTTGGGCCCCTGGGAGCCCCGTCTATACCAGGGGAACTGGGCTGTTGCTGACACCAGTGCAGCCCTGCTCCTGTTATCACCACCTGCGTTGACAAGTTGCTGGCTGCCATCAGCGTTTTCAGCACCCTCTTGGCCAGCTCTTCTGTGAACAGTGTTTAAATGGTACACTTCAAATAATGGAAACCCGTCCACACTGCTCCCCTGATGGTCTCTTAGTGGGGCCACGCCAGCAGCTCCTGTAAAACCATCCTGCTGTTCCCCGAGTACCAGGGACCAAACTGGTGTCAGTGGCCTTGGCTGCCCGAAAGCTTCAGGTGTGATTCTGCTGTTGTAGAGCTCTACGTGTTCCTGCAGCTGTGAAGAAGAAAAAAAAAAAAGTAAAGTCCTGGAGAAGAAGTGAGATGAGTTACTGGTGGGCTCGGAGGGCAGTCGCTGAGCTGAACGGGAGGGATGTGGGAGTGCCTGCTGTCTGGACTGCCCTGGATGGACAAATTCCCCCTTCTGAGAGGGCGAGCAGATGGGTTGTGGCACTTCTTTTGTGCTCAAGATGCAGCTTATCACCTGTACGTTGAAATTTTGCGGTGTATCTCCTCTGACACGTGAACAAATGCTTGGGAATGACTTGATTTTTTGCGCTTTAGCGGTCAGCAGATCCTAAAATAGTAACTTTGAGTTGTTGAGCTTTGACATAGGAAGAACAGACTGGGTTCACCAAGTGGTGCTGCATGGTTTGTGACTGGGTGCGACTTTGAGGAGGTGTGTTGAGATTCCCAGGACTTGTACCGTGGCAGAGAAGGGAGTTAAAAGCATCTGCCTATGCTGTCCTCCCAGGGCTGTGGCGTTACATCAAGTGAAGTGATGGCAAATGGAAAGGACTGTTTCAGGCAGGGCATAATTAGCTGGTGGAACTCACTTCTGCAGGATATTCTAGAAACTGCTAGCTTGGAGAAAAACTAATCAGACCTGCCTAATTAAACTAGCTCTCCTAAACACTTTGAAGATTAATGCTAATACTCTCGGTGCACTTAAAAATGGCTATAATAATGCATAAATGGAGGATTCTCAGTCCTTCCTTAAACTGGTGCCTTCTCTAAATGCCTAACCCTGGTCCGTGCAGCTCTGTGGGGCAGCAGGGGGGTAACACCCCAGTGGGGAAGGGAGAGGGGAAGCAGCCTGTGACCTAGTGGTGCTGGCTAATTCACGTCTGGTTCACATTTATGCCCTAAATTCATGTGTATATTGGGAAAAAGTCCTAAGCAAAACCTGCAGGAAGAGTAGCATTAAACACGGAGAGGAGCACAGAGACTGGTTGCTGTTTTGTGGCAGTAATACTGTGGCAGCCAGTTCAGACCAGTGCTCCCTTCGCTGCCTCGCTGCGTCCATGGTCTTGGGTGTCCTGCTCAGTCCTTGCTCTTCACAAAGCCTTCCTCACACAGACACTCAGGGGGCTGCGGAGCCAAAACTGGTCTGGACAAAAAGCTTCAGTGTGCTGCTGGCATTAACAGCCTCCCCAGCCCCTTGGTGAAGGAATCATTATTTCGAGATGCCACACTATGTATTTGAAAGCAAGGAGGAATATATAATGTATAATACATCACCTGCAAGAAGTGCTATACCTGAAAAATACTCCCTGGAATGCAGATCTGTAGATGTCTTTAGTTGCTTTTTCTCCCTCCTGTTGTGCCAGCGGATCAGTCTGGTCTCTGATCTCCTGGCTGATGGAGTTGGGGTTTCCCCGAGTGCTGTCTGTTTGTGCTGCTGCGCTGGCAACCAGAGCATGGTCAAAGTCCAGTAGCCAGTCCCTGTGCTGGGGCGGCTGCTGCCGGGAGAGCTTTATTTGCCCCAGTGGGGTGAGCCTGCTGCAGGCACAGCGCTCTGGATGGGGAGGATGCAGTGGATGATGCTTCGGTGCGTCGGTGTTGGCAGAAAGGGCTGTTTCTCTCCTGCTCCGCATCTTTCAGCGGCGCTTCTCTTGCTGTCTGAGGAATCATAGAATGGTTAGGATTGGAAGGGATCTTAAGGATCATCAAGCTGGTATGTGGAGGAGCTTTTGGCTGGTAGGTGGTCACTAAGCGATGGTCCATACACTACCGAAGTGGCTCTCGTATCTCCTGGAGGCCTGCGAGCAGCGGTGTGCCCAGTTGCACCAGGACTCGGCTGTGCCCTGGCTGGGCTCTGCAGGGTGGGTGTGCTCCAGTCTGACCAGTCGCGCTTTCTCTTACCCGATGTGAGTGAGATCTGGCACTGGCCACAGGAAAATCCCGATGGCACGGGCTGCTGGAAATGTCTGCTGTCTAGAAACCCTCTGACTCTGTGACACAGATGGCTCAGAGCTCAGCCCCTTCTGATGACCCTCTGGAGAGGACTAGCTGCCGTGTGGCCCAGATGCGTAGGCAGGGCATCGGCAGGGCTTCCCTGCCTTCTCCAGGGGCAGGAAAGGCTTCAGGCTCCCCTCCACCGGTCCTGCACCTGGGGACCCTTGCTCTGCTGTAGCTAGGGACTCCCTCCTGGCCATGGTGGCTCACGCCTGGCCCGGGGCTGAGGTGAGGAGGGGTCTCGGGGGGGTCTGTTGGTGCAGCCAGGGGTGAACAGGGTGTGAGGAAGCTCTGCCGGGTCTGCCATCAGCCTGGTACGGGGGCTCCTTGGCACCACTGATGCCTGTGCTTGGATGTGCTCCCCTGCTATTTCTGCATCCCCTGGGCAAAGGCAAAGAGGGAGAAATGGCGTATGGAGTGTGGCTGTAAAGCCGAGTGTCTGTTCTACCTCACACCGGGACACCGAGCTGGACTGTGTCACCGAGAGCTTTCCACACTTGTGAAAACCTGCCGTGGGACTGGCAGGTTCTGGTAGCCCCTGCTCTGCTCACTGTTGTGTGGCCAGGGATGGGCAATGGTTGTGCCTGGTCCTGGGGAGGAGGCAGCTCTGTCAACAAGCCTGTCTGTGCAGGCTCGTGGACAAGGACTGGGCTGGTTTGATGGCTCTGCAGCACTGGTTGTACTGGTGTAACCATATCCAAGGACAAGCTGGCAGCACAGGTGCTGCTGGCCTGTATGCTGCTGGCCAAGGGTGTCCAGGGACATGCTGGGGGCTCTGCTGCTGCCATGGCTGAATTCCTGGAGCGGGGCCCTGGCCTCGGAGCCTGGTCTGGGTGGAGACCACAGGAGTGTGGATGATGAGTAGACACCCCAGGGATCTGTGGGCTTGGGTTCCCTTTAGCTCAGCTGCTTCACATCTCTTGGTGTATTAAGCTCATTAAGCATTAGCCCTCATTAGTGAGGCTGTTTGAGGGGACAGGCACAACCTGACTGCCAGTACAGAACAAAGGCACGCTGAACTGACGGACTATTCTCTTCTTTTCATCACCTTTGTAGAAAAACGTGTGTACCACCAAGCAGTGGGGTAGCAGGCAAGGCAATGGTCCCTGTCCCCAGCGACTAGGCACCCCCACCCTGTCAGAGCAGCGTTTCTACTTCTTCTGGGACTCCGCTCGTGGCTTTTCTCTTCCCAGTGACTTCTCGAGGCAAGACGACTGGTTTGGGGATCTTGGTCCTTGTTAATGAATTAACATCTCAGGCAGGGAGAGGGGGGGAATGCTTCCCTAAGCTGCTGCCCTGTGCTGGCTGGACCAGAGACTTACCCCAGCCCCACAGGACAGACGGACAGCCCGCTGGACGTGTGTCTGCGGAGCAGGGTGGGGTTGCCTATCGCTGCTCCAACTTGCTTTAAAAATCGTGCTGAAAATTACTTTAGGGAGGGTGGGGAGAAATTGCAATGTCTCTTCTAATACAAATAGAATCCCCGGTGGCTGCAGATCGGTTTGGGAGTGTCTGTCCCTGCGCTCCGTTCCCTGCAGCATCTGCTGGGTCCCTGCTGTAAAGGGGGCTCTGCTGAGGTGGCCGATTCAGTCAGAAGGCCAGCCCTGTGAGATACTGTATTTTTAAACCCCAGCATTCTTGAGTGGTGTCATCTGATGCTTCGTGCTTCTTTTAAATTTGTGACCTTCTACAAGTGGCTTTAAAAAAAAAAAAAAAAAAAGAAGCAAGCTGCCTTGCCTTCTCAGTGCCGTAGTTTCAGTGTGTAAGGGCTGATTATAATTTCTCTGTTCAAGCGTTGCTACGAATTTCAATTCAGAGCATCTCCAAGGAGCTCAAACTTCTGGTACATTGAAAAACCCAAAGTCCTGCACATAAAGAGATCACGACCCTCTTAGCCTTTCCTTCACTGGTGGAATGTTTCTGCTCCACCACCACCACCCCCCCCCCCACACACACACCCCCCC